>CM060407.1:37476953-37561089 GCA_030545235.1 Helianthus tuberosus | reverse complement strand
AATAATGCAGTCGGACCTCCTTCGCCAGTGAATTCTTTCGGCCCACACGACTTGAATAGCTTAAAACTGAAAGGTCTCGTTGCAGCTTTAGGACCTTCAGTCCTCGATTCCTCGGATGATTTGCTGGCGTTCTCGTAGGCGTCACTCACAGCTTTTTCCACACTTTTCGTGATAATAGAGGCAAGACGTCTGTCCCTCTTTTCCTGACGAGTGAGCGTATGACGAGATCCAGACGACATTGTCTGCAATTGACATTGCCACGGAACTCAACACATGTATTCGAATCTCACCTCACACGCCTACTACTACTAAAGCTCAGTAACACGTACCATGTAAACGCAGATAGTCACAAATTCACATAATTACACGAATCACATAAACACATAGAGCACATAATCACAACACTCCTAAACACGTAAGCACAATAGCAAGAAACACCTATACCTTAGTCACTAGGGGCAGTCAGAAAACAGAAACCTAGTACTCAGAGTTTGCGAGTGTTTCGAAAGTAGTGGAGTGCGAGCGCTTCGTTAATGATGTGTGGTGTGAGTAGCTAAGGCCAAAAACATTAGATTGAAACCGGTAGTACCTCAAAACGTCAATAAATAAGCACAAAACACGTATCTCACATAAAAAGCGACGAAAATTTGAAACACATAAAATCGCGAATGGATTGTCTGCGGCTATTTAGACTTCGACTAACCAAAGTGGTTCGACTATTCACAAGGATCCTGTTTGCACAATTACCTTCAGGACTATGCCTTTGCCTCGATTCTTGGGCGTTGGCGCAATTCCCTTTGGTTATATTGTGTCTTTAGATCGTTGGAGTCCGTCGAAACTTCGGTGGGAGTTTTGTATAAAAGCAGGGCAAGTCGTCAAGGTTAGGGTTTCACCCCTATCTTACAACTTCGTCCTTGTTCTTAATAAAATTTGAGGAGATTATTCATCAAAATATGGATTTCACTCCTAATTTGGTATGATTCTCCTCGTTTGTAGCTAAAATGCAAGCTGAATAGGCGACTTTAGTCGAGAGTTTGCGGTTTTCACACCTATTCTCGGTCTCATTACCTGTTCGTAAATTGAAAATTCGAGTGCAGTGATAGTGTAGGTGCATACCAATAGCGGAGAGTGAGCTCGTACATTATCTAGTAGGGATGTACTCGAGTCGGTCTGTTGGTTCCTGACTATAGACTAGGTCTCTAAGACTTCGACCCGGACTAGGTCGAGTCTGGCCTAATTCCCTATAGTTATGGCTCTGATACCAATCTGTCACACCCCAACCGATGGCGGAATCATCGGGGCGTGGCACTGAGCGAAACAGATTGTCCAGAAGTTTCCATAACAACTATCATTACCATTTAATTAAATATCACGTCCCATACCGTAACTTAAAGAGTTAAATAGTTATTACAGGCAAAGCATCAAGACAAATATTCTGTTCCGACAACTCAGATTTAAACATAACAAATTTATTCGTTGGTTTCTAGGACTCCAGTTCCTAACTTCAAGTTCATCACAGCACAAAGAGCATAAAATCAACCTAAGCACCTGTCACATACGTTAAAATAAAGTCAATACATATAATGTAAAGGTGAGCATACAAGTTTGATAATAGCATATAGAGTTTGAATTCGTTTACGCATAACCAGCACGTACACATAGTGAAATGAAGCACGTTAGTTATCGACATAGATCCATCGATACCAATGACTGCGGGTTGACTGCCCGAGGCAGTTCGTAATACATGATTACCACCGTAATCCATGCAAGTAAAAGATCCTTAACAACCCCCGTGTGAACGGGTGCTGAGTCCAAACTATAGTACTATCGTTGCTAAGGCAGGTAGACAGCATTCCATGTGTAAACATAACAAACAAGCATTCATGAGCCACGTATAACATGCATTGACGGTTAGCGTTAAAATAGCTTGAGTAGTGTGATAATTGTAGTTTGAATATTCGTAACGTATGTAACACCCAAAAGTGCTAAAAGCAAAAAGGGTTCGAGTATACTCACAGCGATTATGGATTGAAGGGAGCGCTTTTCAGCGAGTACGGTTAGCCTGAATAGATTCGATAGCATAACGATAAGTGGCGCGTAAAACAGTACAAAGTGAAAGTGGGTAGGATAACTGATCGTGCGGATCAACTATCCGTGAGGGGAAGTTATCCGTGCAAGTGAACTACCCGTGCGGATGATGACCCATCCGGATAAACTATCCGTGCGAGTGAGCTGTCCGTGCGGATGGTAATCCGTGCGGATTAGTCGCTCGTGCGGATTGCTTATCCGTACGGACAAGTTGTTCGTGCGGATAAACGTTCGAGTGGATTTTTTCTTCCTAAGTGTGAGATGTGTTTGTGTATGATGGCTTGTGCTTGGAAGTTTTCGTTGTAGCATTTAGAAAACACCTAAGTACCTCTACCCTTCAAGCCGGTCGCGCGGACAACAATCCATCCGGATGGCAGTCCGTGCGGACAACGTCTTTAAGGCTGAGTCACTAAGTGGATTAGGTAATCCGCCCGGATGGTAATCCGTGCGGATAGTGACAATCCGTTCGGATAGCTTACTCGTGCGGACAGTGACAATCCGTCCGGATAGCCTGTCCGTGCGGATGAACGTGTTGAAGTTTGTTTCAAGGCCTTAGTATCTCATGATCCGAAGAGTAATCCATTCAGAGGTCGTCCGTCCGGATTGCTCATTCGTCGATACTCAAACCTTGCTTGGAAAGTGGGTCCCAAGGGTAGCTCATCCGGGTGACAACCCGTCCGGATAGCCTGTCCGTGCGGACAGCTTGTTCGTGCGGACAGCCTCTCGTTCTGGTTGTTCCATCCGTCTACTCTTGGTTGCTGTTGTCGTTTTATCGAGACGTTCTGATTACGTGGCAACCACTTGGAATTGTATTCTCACCCGCATGACTAGACCGGTCAGGAACCACCCTAACTTGGCCTGTCGGCGACTCAGAACGGTCATTCCGGTTGACCCCGAAATCAGGTGTCTGGTGGGTAGAATCCAGATCTAGGACTAGTGTATCACTATTAACGAGTAGAATACTAGAACTGATCAGATTCGTACCGATTTTAAGGGTAAAAGAAGGAGAGAACTTAGGTTTATTTCTTTCAACTCTTTTATCCTTAGAAAAGTTTAGATTTAGGGGAAGTTCTTGTGAAATCTTGTGGAAACCGTTCAGATCTGAGTTATTCTTGGTGGAATGAGGTCAAGCTTGAAGTTCATAAGAACTTCATGGTGACGTCACCCGAGAATACCTCAAATCTTGATGGTTTTACGGTTGAAAGTTGAGATTTGAAAGATGGAAAGGTGTAGAATTGTGTAGTGATCAAGAATGTACAAGAATTAGAGCAAGATCTTACCTGGATTGAGAGAAATCTGAGAAAAGGTGAAGAATGCGTGCGGTTCGGACGTCACTTGCCAAAAGTGGAAAGGTTGGAGAGTGACCCGTGTATTTATAGGATGCTAAAAGGGGAAAGGGTGAGCCGTGCGGATGGCACGTAACCCGGATAGGCTATCCGTCCGGATTGGTCATCCGTGCGGATGTCGCCTGATTTGGTCCATTCGGTGCGATGACGCTTCGGCTTCGGTTTTCGAGCGATTAGATAGGGTTTCCTAGTCAAATTACTTTTAGTCCCAACTACTTCGTTTATGACCCGGTTCGATTCGGAATTCGGGTTTGGGTTTGATTACCTTCGAGTTAGACTTCGAGTTTCGATTGAGTTCGCTTGATTATCACAACATAACATAAAATAAACACGCACAGGTAACACGTAAGGCACACAAACACGTATAAACAGCAAGTAAAATACCACCTTTCTCTGTTGACCAAAGTTCCTGAGGAACTTCTCGCTTAACTCTTCATAATTATCGATTCCCCCCGGAGGGAGGCTGTCAAACCAGAGCCGGGCCCCCTCCGTTAGGGTTTGTACAAACATATGGCACCAGACTGGCATGGGCCACCGTCCCAGTTGCCCTGCCCCCTGAAAGCATGGAGATGATCCTCAGGGTCTCTTGTCCCATCATATCGGTCAAAGTTTGGGGGTAGCTTTGTCTTAGGGGGCATTGGTGCTTCTGCTATCCTCCGGGTAAATTTTGAGACTTCAGCTAAGTCCCGTGGGAGGTAGGGTCGATTCAGGCCGTCGTTGTTTGGTTTTTCCTCTTCCTTCTCTTTCCCTTTTAGTTTCTTTCCCGTAATGAGATCCTCCCTTTCTTCCGAGGACATTTGCCTAAGGGCTGTCATGAATGTTTCCAGTGGGTCATCTCCATTGCCCTTGTTTTGGGGGTCTGCCTTATCTTGATTAGAGGGTGTATCAAACGACAACTTAGCCCTGATACTGTCAAGCTTCTCTTGTCTTGCTAGGTCCTTGAGGCACTTCCTTAGTTTCTCTCGGTGCATGGCTACAAAATCCGGGGTGATGGTCTCCTCTTTTTCCAACAATTCTGCCTGATTCTCATTCTCTTCCTCATTGGTTATATCTTCCATCGTAACTTTGTCATGATCATTCTGTACCGTCTGAATGACCTGTGAACCGGGTGTAACGTCCATGCTACCTTTCCTAAAATGGGTTGTCTATGACGTCGGAGTTCAGTGTGGAAACACCGGCCGAGCTGATGTCCCACGGATGGCGCCAATGTCGAATACCCAAATCCCGGCTGACGTTAAATGGATCTTCGCTGACGTCAAGATATCCCGCTCCTTGAAGCTACAAAAGAATAAACCGTTAGCCTCGTCACGGGGGACCCCGTGAGGGGGATCCGTGACCAAGCTCCGGCGTGAGAGTAAGTAAACTTGCCGGAAAATGAGAGGAGCTTCTCCCGATGAGCAGAATCACCGGAAGGTGTCCTCTTTGGTGTGAATCTACTAAATACGTGTGTGGGTATTAAATGTAAGGGAATATTGGTCGGAATTAATGAGAGGAGAGTAAATGAGAATGTAGTAAATGAGATAGTTCCGGAGATGATACCTGCCTTTGTTCTTTCTTGCTTGCTCTTATATAACAGCCGGTCCTTATCTCACTAGATATCTCCCACATGTGATCTAACGGTTTTTGGATGCTCTCGGGGGGTGCAGACACGTGTCTGACCCCCAACGGTGAGATGTTCACCCTAATTAATGCTCCAGCCGGAGAAGTACATTGTTTCAGACGAGATCCCATTCTTATCGAACATTAAATAAAGCATGTTATCTCTGCTAGCTGTTTGCTCGCCCGTTGCAAAAGGAGAGAAACCTTAATGGATAAGGTAACTCTATTTTGTGGGCTTTCGTACAATTGGGCCCTCGTGAGGGTAGTCCAAAGCGGGTAAAGTGGGCTTTCCCACTGGCCCGTTGTCACCCTGCAAGTTCAAATTGCTCGGCGCTCGACGCTCGTTCAATGCTCGCTCGAAAAATGCTTGGAATTTGCTCGTTCGATTCAGCTCGATTGAAAAAATGCTCGATTCGGTTTGTAAACGAATCGAGCACGAGCAAAGGTCCGCTCAGTTCGGTTTGGCTCGATTTATTCTATATATATATATATATATATTTGTGTGTATATCATTTAAAATGAAATGAATAGAGACCAATATCAACAATGTTTGGTCCAAGATCCATTTAGAGCTCGTTTAAGTAATTAGAATTGAAATCCAATACCAATAGTCCATTGTCCAATACTTAAATGCTCATTTGAGTTATTGGGTCAAAATTTCAAATACTAAACTGTGAAGCGTCGATCAATACTCAAGTCTCAACCCGCCATTCGATTCAGAGGTACAAGACCCTAATCAACCCCCCCCCATTGGCCATCGTTATCCGATTTTTCCATCGGCACTCGCCAAGACGCCAACTAGCCAGGGTTTTGCTTCAACTGTTCATTCAATTTCAAACTTCCGATAGAACAAGGGTATGTTTCAATCGGTCGACGATTGATCGTCTCGCTTAGTTAATCTTGATAGAACTAGTTGAGTTTGTTTTTATATTCCTTGTTATTTGTTAAATTTTTACGTGTGTTCCATTGGACGAATCACCAGGGACGACAACTACACTTTATTCTAATATCTAGCACTCCCATCGTCAGTTTCCTTGTTTGTTCTGCGACGCTCCATACTCGCTCGACGTTCGTTCGAAAAATCTCGGATCGAAAGACGCTCGCTCGACTTTGGCTCGGTTGAAAAAAATGCTCGGTTTGGTTCGGATCGGTTTGTAAACGAACCGAGCACGAGCAAAGGTCTGATCGGTTCGGTTCGACTCGTGAACAGCCAGGCTGCAACCTAAAAGTTGAGTTACTTCTTTGATAATTTTTATAGTTATATGACCATTCAATGTGTTATATAAATCCAGGTCGATTTTTTTATGTCAACAAGGTAATTACATTTTTTTAAACATAAAAACCTGTTAAAAAATTACTTGACACAACCAATATAACTAATAAGATCATGTAACACAATTTTTATTAGACACGTGATCTTTAAAACTGTTAAAGACAGAAGCCAAACTTGTAGAAAGTAGATTCAAATACAAAATTTCCCCAAAACTCACACTTACTTTATTGCAAGCAAACTTAACCCACTAGATAATTCAATGGAACCAACCGATTGTTTTAAAATTTTGTCACAAAAAGTTGGTAACATTTCAATTTCATTGATTTGGATTTGGTCAAAACAAAGAATTAGTAAGTCTCATTCATCGTGACATTTTAACTTACAATAAAATTTGACCCGGTTCAGAAATTGACATCTACATAATCATTGGTTTATACGTTTCTCTCGGTCTCAACTTGTGGGATAATTTATCAAACCATCTTTTCCAGAGAATCATAAAAAAATCAACTAAACAATATAAATATTCTAGTTAGTTAGAAGATCATCCAAAAACGATAAAACATTTTTTTTATACTATTATAGTATTATTTATACTCAATAATTAATATTTTTACCAGTAGATTATCTCGTGTGATGTGGCGGGAATTCGGTTTCGATCAGTATCAGTTCAATTTGGTTCGACACCGGTAGGTACCGGCACTCAGTATAGCAACCGAATTGTGAACAAAATAAAAGTAAAAATAAAGTCATAATACGCTCAAATGAATATAGACATGCTTTTTACATCAATCGAAAATCATATAAAACAAATACCGGTACCGGTTCCGATAACACTAATGTCGATCTTAGTTCGGTTCATCACATTACAGCTTACGATAAAAAAAACCATACTTTGAATACAATTTCGCTTTGAACATAATTTATACAATAACGCTGGGAAAAATAGAAAACAATAAACTAAACACACATGCCTACATGCGTATTCAGTTGGTTTACACGTCTCCCTCGGTCTCAACACAAATGTGAACTAGATTGGACAAATATTAATTAAAGGTATTTAAAAATAAAAATTCATGTTTCTTCTAGAAACATATAAAAACTAATACATATATTGCATTTTCTTTCCTTTAAAAAAAAAAATATATCTATATTTAATATTTGTTATTATAGATTAACGATGTCAATTGTCAACTACACGTTATGATCATTCACAATCCCAAATAAGCGTCTCAAAACTTGAACCCTTTGTCACCTGGTCGTATAAACCATCCACGTCAGACACATCCCACGAAACCGGCATCCAACCATCCACCGATTCAACTACCGATTTAGTCAACGAGTTACACGAGTCCACACCCTCCAAACTCGGCAACTCAATGATCTCACCGAGTTCATCACCCGGGCTTACTGACGCATCTTCGTCGGCTTCGGCTTGAAACACAAACCCATGAGCCGACGGCTTCGGCTTTGGCTTTGGCTCGGCTGAGAAAGAACATTCCAAACTAAGCTCATGCATTGTGGCGGCTTTGGCGGCTGCGGCTTGGACGTCATGTGGCGAGGCAGAAGCCGGGCGTGGCAACAAGTGTTTGAGTTGAGGAAAGTTTAGTATCGCGGCGTTTCCTTTGATGGATAAGGCGGCTACGTCGTGCGCTCTAGCTGCCATTTCTGGCGTGGAGAATGTGCCGAGCCATATGCGGGACTTTTTGCGTGGTTGGCGAATCTCGGACACCCATTTGCCCCAACTACGCTTTCGAACCCCGCGGTACATTGGAGGGTGTCTCGCCTTCGATGGAGTCGTGTTCGGGCGGGTTTTGGTGACGGAAGTTGGATCGGATTGTGCCATTTGTGGTAGGAGCAAAGTTTGAAAGGAGTATATATAGGAGATGTAGTATGAACTTATGAAGTGAGGGGTTTAGTGCATATTGACCATTTATAGACATTGGTGATCCTTGGCCAACTTTTCTTTTCTATTAAATAATTATCATTTTAACCGAGACATAGGCAGACTAGCATAGCTTTTTACAACAAAATATCACACGTAACGTAATACAATATTATATCGATTTTAATATATAGGGATATCTAGCAAATGTAATTTAAAATTTTAGCACATAGTTAGCTAGCACAATCTCAACACAATCAAGATTGAACATAGTAAAGAGTTGTCAGCCTTCGTATGTGACTTTCTGGTCACGTGGTTTCTTCTATTTGTTGGTCGTCGTATCCCCTTTTCGACTAAATCGGTTAACTTTTTTTTAACGCCGAATGCTACTCTATTACTACTACTGTTGCTGCTTCTAAAATCTAAACTACACCAAACTAACCCTGACCTATCTTATGACAGGAGTTGAACCATGGTCTTCTCAACTTCTGTCTTCTTCCCAAGAGACAAAAGCCTTTACCACACAACCAAAGCCGGAATGGCTACTAAATCAGTTAATTAGATCTATGATTTATAAAGATCATAATTTAACAAATTCCCTCAAAATTGATGTTATGATTTTAAAAAGAATATTTTAACCCGGATAAATAGGCTACGAAGATATGGCATTCTCAAAAACTTTTGGTTAGTATAGCATGTCTTGTTTGATTATGAAAAAAAAAAAAAATACAAAGATATTGATTGATTATGAAGTTAACTAGATTGCAATTAAACTAAGAAATAAGAAACTCATGGAACACAAAAACACAACTTAAGTCAGTTGTGATGATAGGAAACAATCATTCACCTTCAAGATTAACCTTAGACATGGTCCATGCAAAACTACACCAATTATCCTTTTCCATATTTATGTTGGAATTAGTACAATCATGTGAATTACTATGGTAAGCCTTTGATACACGTATATGGTTATTTAGACATAACCTACATTATTGATCGACTAACTATGGATACGACATATGTAAATGTTTGTTGATTTGTATCCATCGTATTGTTAACTCAACTAACCAATAACATCAAAAATAAAAATACATGTCACACTTTAACAAAATCCAAGTATCGATTACGATTTTCATGCGTTAAAGTAAATAAGAATAACCAAATCGAAGTCCCAATCGTGATCACTTGATGGAAACAAAGGTTGTCAGCTCTTGAAACCCTACATTGTAAACTTTTATAGCTGCAAATAACAATTATAGATAAATCAAAAGAACATTTTATTATAACTCTCTACTTGGTTAAACTAGAGAACTTAATGTTGGTGATTTTGGTGCCATTAAGTCACATTCTAGTTACTTGGATTTACTTAAAGCCGAATGAAAATAAGTCATATTCTAAAAGGTCATCACCTTTGTTGGATCCAAGGGACAAAACCCATGTTGGGTTCACTAATAGCAACCGACCATCAACACAAATAAATCATTCATAAAAGGAGTTAACTGTCATTTCAGTCCCTGTGGTTTGGTCACTTTGGCCATTTCTGTCCAAATTTCAAAAATGCGCCATTTCAGTCCCTGACATACTGGAAAGGTGCCATTTCAGTCCAAATTCTCATAACCCAGTTAAAGTCAGTTAGGTGAGTATATTTAATGAAGGGTATTTTAGTCCTTTTATAATTATTTTGTTTTCCCTTTATGTTTTTATTAAACAAAACCCCCTCCCCTGTATAAAACACCCACCTGCAACTTAACTTCTTTATCTTTAGAACCCTAACCCTAATTTCCCATTTCTTCACCAAAATTGAAGCAATCCATCCCCTCAACGATGGTCGTATGCGCTAATTGTGGGTCTCCAACAATTGTGAAGACATCGTGGACCCCTGCAAACCCTGGAAGAAAGTTTTTCTGTTGCATTACTCGACATAGGGGTTGCGGGTTTGTGGATTGGGCAGAGGGTCCATCGTGTGAAAAGGCTGTTGAAGTATTTCGGCATTTTGCGGGTTTGGCTTATCAAGTTAGGGACCATGAAGAACAAGCTTTGAGGATGACATCTGAAATTAGACAACTTCAAGAACAAGCTTTAAGAATGGCAGTGAAGTACACGAGATTGAAGATGATGTTAATGTTTAGTTGGGTTTTTTTCATCTCATATGTTGCTTTTCACTGAAATGTTTAATGTTAAAGCAGTGGTATAAATTATGTACATATTATGACGTTAATGTAATAGCAGTTGGCAAATATTGTCCGATACATTGTAATATGCTTTTTGTTATGGTTATGCATTTGCCGAATATTGGTGCGTCCGATTCAATGTAATATGCTTTTTGTTATGGTTATGCAGTTGCTGAATATTGTCCGAGGCAATGTAATCAACTGGTGTTACCTTATGGTTATGAATATTGTCCGAGGCAATATTGTTGCGTCCGATTCAATGTAATATGCTTTATGTACCAAAAGACATCACCATTATGGTAAAACCTTGGACATAAAACATAACCATAACACCTGGACAATTACATCAGACCTGGACATAACCATTACCCAAGACCTGGACATAACATATTTCATAATTGACCATAACTCATAACAGAAGACATAACCAGCATATTACATAACAGTGTACCAACAGACATAAGCAAAAGACATGACATGTTCCTGGACAAATTACATAACAGTGTACAACAACCAGCTAACCAAAACATTCAAAAGACAATTTCAACCAACATAACCAGGACATGTTTCTACCAAACTACCGAACACCAGCAATGCCTATTCAACATCAGTCCCCTTGCAACTCCTCCTGTTATGGCCCCTCATTTTACACTTGCTGCATTCCACAGTTTCACCCTTTCTTGACATCTTGCCACTGGATTCCATTTGTTGAGTCAACTCACTGATTTCCACAGCAGATTTCTTCCTTTTCTTTTTTGGCCTGCTTATTTGCTTGTGGTGCTTTGGTGGAAGTAGCTTAGTAGGGCATGTGGAAGGTGTCCATAAGTCTTGACCATCTACTGGATCAATTACATGGGAATACACATCCTTCCAAGTCTGCATCCAGTATAATTTATCAACCCACTTCTCCAATACACCATCATCATTGCCATGTAGGGCCAAGTTCCATATACAAGCAACTGCATGCTTGCAAGGGATGCCAGTCAAGTCCCATCTTCTTATTGCTTGCATGTTCATTCATACCCTCACTATCCTCTTCACTAACCTCATCATCAGGAATAAACTCAGGGTCTTCAGATTCACTTCCCTCAGCCTGGACCTTACCACTGCTACCATCACCACTGCCCTCATTATCATCACCACTGCCCTCATTATCATCACCACTGCCCTCACTATCATAACCACTGCCCTCATTATCATCACCACTGCCCTCACTATCACCACCACCTCCTGGACTACCATCACCACCTCCTGGACTACCAACACCACCTACTGGAATTTCATCACCACCTACTGGATTTTGATCACCACCACAACCTGGTTCCTGTGTTAGATCTCCTAAATCAGGATCATTTTGAGGCTGTTGATGTTGTTCAGGAAAGACCACATTTAATGGTTCCTGTGTCAACTCTCCTAAATCCACTTTTTGAACCTTTTCAACATATAACTCTATAACCTTAGTCTCTGTTGTCTCTTTAATCAACCTAAGAATATCAGCATCTGTAGCTATTGGCCTTAACCCAAAATCCATATCTTCACCTGGAATCCTAAAATAGTATTTTAAAAGATCCAGATCCTCTTCCATATAACCAAGTTCCAGCATCATGTCATCGATGATTACTCGCGAGAAATAGTCCGTATTCACCTTATCAACATATTCAATTATCCCCCCCTCGTATGTTATATCTGGGAACAGAGTGAGTTCACCTCCATGGTGAACTTGCATTGTGAACATATCAGGTCGGTGTTCTGAAACGATTATACAACCGACATTAGTCCTAATTTATACATGATGAAGAAAAACAATCATTCAAAAACCAAAAAGTGACGAATATAAACCTACCATATGCGATTTCAGGGTCGAAATTTGAGTAAACACCTCGAACCCTCCAGTTTGGATCGTTGTCGTCTTCATGATCCATTGTTGTTGATCGTTGATTGTACACAGATTGTTGAGAGAAAGGGGTTAATCAACGATTTGGGATTTAGGGTTCCTGTGTTATGAGAATGGAGGGAAAAGGGGGGTTTTATACAGGGGAGGGGGGTTTTGTTTAATAAAAACATAAAGGGAAAACAAAATAATTATAAAAGGACTAAAATACCCTTCATTAAATATACTCACCTAACTGACTTTAACTGGGTTATGAGAATTTGGACTGAAATGGCACCTTTCCAGTATGTCAGGGACTGAAATGGCACATTTTTGAAATTTGGACGGAAATGGCCAAAGTGACCAAACCACAGGGACTGAAATGGCAGTTAACTCTTCATAAAAGTTACTCCACCGGCAACAACTATTCTGTCAGCAGTAAATGTATCAACTGTGAATTTATGATGTCAGTAATAACTACATTCAACATATACTTCGACTATCAAAAACTCCTATCAACATTAAGCAAGGAATCAACACTAATCACGCATCAACAACTTAGGTCATCAACAGTAACCAATCCACTAAATCACTAACATACTAATCATCAGCAGTAACTTAGTTCCTACCGAAAGTTCTTCTACTAACATAATCACTACTAATTATAACCGATTAACCGAATAACTAACAACCTTTTTAATTAAAAAAAAAAACTTAACTTAGAGATACAATATAAAAGGACTAATGTTGTAACTCTGAAAAAACAAAATGGTAGTAGGCTAGCTAGGAAAAAAGAAAAAAATAATAATAATAAATTAATGAAGCTCCAATCTGTCAGAGGGCTTCGTCTTTCGCTGCGTGTTGCCTCGATGGATTCGCTTCACACCAACCACCAAACCCCCCCTTCTTCTTCTTCCTCCATATCACCAACACCCCCTCATTCCCCCCATTTCCTCCTTCTATGGCCTCCCGATTTCTCTTTCAAATTCAATCCACCACTCTCTCTTCTCGCCACCTGTAAGCTCTCTCTCTCTCTCTCTCTCTCTCTCACACACACACACACACACACGAACCCTAAATATTGCATTTATTCTAATTTCTACTTGTTTTCACTCGATCTAGATGAACTAATTAGGTTCCGATTGAATTATATGTTGACCTAATGCATGTTATTGATTTCTGTAAGCTGTTTGATTTTGCTGCGTTGAATACGTTACGTTGTTAGTTATCGTTTTTTTGTGTGTCGTGTTTGTTGAAATTAGTTGTGGAGGATTGGATTAGACTGGAGTTGATTGTAGTGTGTTCGTACGTGTTTATGTAGACAGTTTGAGAATGAGATGACTTTGGATAGGGAACTGGATAATGTTTTTCGGTACGTGATTGATGGTTGTTTGGTGAATGAGATGGTGATTTAGGTTAACTAGTTACGTTTTTAATTGATGATGAATGTTGAATATGATAAGATAATGGAGACTGATATGATATGACTGGTAAATTGTTTGTTGATTTTGGGAACTTGAGGTGAATCGAAGAAGAATAGGTCTATAGTTACCTCCTTGTGTTTTAAATAAATAAATGGATATGAACACCAATGAATAAACCTGCTCGTATGAAGTATAAACTCACTGATTTTTAGTAAATAAAATTGACAATAGAAGAAAGCAACTGAGCGTCATTGAGCCTCTTACTAATCGTTTTGTTGCGTTTCGTTCTGTTGATAGTAGTCGTGGAGAATCGAATTAGACTGTAGTTAATTGTATTGCGGTTGTTTTTTCGCCATTGCGTTAGGTGAATACATGTTTTTTTTTTGCTTCTAAATAGTGTGTGCATATTTTGACTATTGAGATAATTTTGGGTAGGAAACTGAATAATGTTTTTCAGTACATGATTAGTGGTTGTTGGGTGAATAAGATGGCGATTTAGGTTAATTAATCACGTTTCAAATTGATTATAAATGTTTAATGTGGAGCGTTTGCTATTGTTTTACATATTTGTTTGAAAGGTTAAACCAATGGAGACTGATAAGACTGGAAAATCATATGTTGATTTTGGAACCTTATACAACTTTTAGGCAGAGGTGAAGCAAAGAAGAATAGGTTTAAAGTTACCTCTTTGTGTTTCAAATAAATCTCTGGATACAAACACCGATGAATAAACCTGCTCGTAATAAGTATAATCTCACTGGTTTTTATTAAATAATTTCGACAATAGCAAAAAGCAGTTGAGCCTCTTAGTTATTGTTTTTGTGTGTTGCCGTGTTAATAATAGTCATGGAGAATCAAATTAGACTGTAGTTAGTTTTATTGCGGTTGTTTGTTTGCCATTGCGTTCTGTTAGTATGTGTTTGTCTACAGAGCGTGCTTGTTTTGACTACTGAGATAACTTCGGATAGGAAACTGGATAATGTTTTTCAGTACATGATTAATGGTTAGTTGGTGAATGAGATGGCAGTTTAGGTTAACTAATCACGTTTCAAATTGATTATGAATGTGAGAGTATGGAGCCTTTGTTATGGTTTTACTTATTTTTTTGAAAGGGTAAGCCAATGGAGACTGACATGACTGGGAAATCATATGTTATAAATAAATCAATGGATATAAACACCTATGAATAAGCCTGCTTGTATGACGCATAATCTCACTGATTCATCTAAAGAAGAAAGCAGTTGAGCGTTGTGAGCCTCATAGTTTGTAATTTAGCAGGCATACGTTGACCCATTGCGCACCTAACAATTATGGGCCACTTGTCCATTCTATATAATCTTCTTTAGTTCTCTTTACTAACCTATTCTGTTTTTTGTCTATAAGTCGTTATCTTCCAGCAGTCCCTAATTGTCTTTTGCTTAAAATTCCTCTCTGTCATTCAATTTTAATTACATTTTTATCCTCAAAAAGGAATCTGAAATGTTTTCTCAGATGGTCAAAATGTCAAATCTTCCACTTCTCATTCTACTCAAATTGAGCTTTCCCTCTCTTTGTTCTGTTTTCTCTCAGATATTCTTCCACCTGCACATCACTGAATATTTATGCTGATTGCTTATTTGCAGTGAGCATCAACATCAATTCTTAAATGCACGGTTCTCTACACTATAACATTAATTATTCTAGACCTAGTGATATATCCGTTAAAAACTTTTTTTTGAAAATATGGTTCCGTATCATGAATCAATATGAGAAAGTCTAATATGCATAATAATCATTCATTGTGCCACAGGGACTCTGGTGGATCAGACGAAAGTGCAAAGTTCACAGCGCATTCATCTTATGGATCAAAGTTTAACCTGAAAGGGCAAGAGAACGATGGCTCTTCAATGAACAACTTTTTGCACAGGTTCCTGTTTAGGCATTGCATTTCATCCCAAAACATTATACTAAGTCGGTCCTCAGCAAGATCATCATCATCCATTTCTTGTTTGGCCAGAGATAAAATCATCGTTGATGATAATCCTTCTGTCGGTATAACAAACACTGATGAAGTGGAACTTAATAGTGTTAATTATCTTGTACGGGTATTGCATGAATCTGCCAGGAGCTTTTCCCATGCAATTCAGACTCTGGACATGGCTAAAAGTGGGCCTGAGCTTTCAAATGCGTGGATCGGAGTAGACGTGCATGCATGGCATAAACGCATTGCATATCAGGTATTCCGAAAATAGTTTAAAACTGTTATTTGTCTAATATTCAGACAACATAATCTAAACTTGATATTGATAACACCTGTATGCTTTTGAAGAAGCATTATATGGCTGAATAGAATTATCTCACACACACATAAATTATTTTTTATTATTTTATAGGTAGCAGTATATGCTTTACTGAAAGCTGCAATAGAAGTGGAGTTGTTTCTTTCTCAAAAGCGTTACAACAGTCCTGTCAGTGAACTGTAAGTACCTATAGTTTGCCTATATATTGCACTCAATTCTTCATGCAATCTGTATAAAAACAATCTCGTGTTTTACAACCGATGATGCAAAGTGCAAACAGTCATGTGGGCGAACATCATATTTATTAGGGGTGAGCAGAAAACCGAAAAAACCGAACCACATAAAATACCGAAAAAAAAACGAACCGAAATTTATGTTCGGTTACAGTTTTGCATTTTATGAAAACTGAAAAAAACTGAACAGAACCGAATAACCGAAAAATTGTTGTTTTTAATGTTTGTTATATATTGATATAGAATAATTAATTTTATTCTTGAATGTTAAGTATTTATAATAAAAATATTAACATTTTTTGTTTATCTTTGAAATGATTTATCTGTTACCTACAAGAAATAACAAAATTAACACAATAATTAAATGATTTTTAAAGTATACAATATTAATTAAAAATGTTAAATACAATAACTTAAATGTAAACATTTAAGAATGATTCTTAAATTTAGGATTATACTTTTTATTTTTTAATCTTACATAATTTTGTTCCAAAAACTGAAAAACCAAACCGGACAGTTGCTAAAACCGAAAAAACCTAAATCAAACAGTTTTTAAAAACCAAAAACCGAATATTTTGGTTACGGTTTCGGTTTTACCATAAAACTGAACCGAACCGAACCGTGCACGCCCCGAATATTTATGTTTCTATGATTCTATCCCAGTTTGTCTGCCAAAAGTTGTTTTATGTCGAGTTTATTAAGAATCAGTTGATGCTAATATTATATATATGTTGGTATCTCAGTTTGTTTGCTAAATTGTTGTTTCCTGGTAAGGGTGTAAACAAGCCCAGAGGCTCGAGAGCTACTCGTGATCGGCTCGGTTAAAAGCTCGAACGAGCCGAGCCTTAACGATCCCGAGCTTGAGCCTGAAATAGAGCTCGTTTAGGTATCGAGCCCGAGCTCGAGCCTGAAATACAAAGCTCGTTTAGGCTCACGAGCCTAAACGAGCCCAAACATAATTTTATTTTTTATATATATGATACGGTAATAATATGATAACATTGGCGAGCCGAGCTCGAGCTTCGTTTAAGCGATATTGAAGCGAGCTCAAGCCGAGCTTTTAGCTAGTTTGAGGTTGTTCTCAAAATAGCTCGAGCTCGGCTCGAGCTTTGGGGTTTACTCGCAAGCTGGGCTCGAGCTTCATAAAAACATAATGAGCCGAGCTCGAGCCTAGTCGGGCTCGGGCTCGGGCTCAGCCCGTCCCGTTTACACCCCTATTTTCTGGAGAGTTTGTTAAGAATCTGTTGATGCTAACATTGTATGTGTGTTTGTATCTCAGTTTGTCTGCTAAAACGTTGTTTCTTGGCGAGTTTGTTGAGAATCAGTTAAACGCCAAACACCCGAAGTTGGTGCAGTGGTTTAGAACTGTTGAGCTTCCACGCATAGCAGGATCATTCATCCCATTATTCAAAAAGTGGTCCGTGGAATACGCTGGAAGGTATGCAAATAAAATCATCATTTTGAATCATGAAAATCACCATTATCACCAAAACAAATTTATTCAGTGGTGTTGCAGGAGTTATCCTGGCTATAAGTTGCTGCACTGCTGTGAGAAAGTTGGGGTCAAGCCGTATTTCGAGTGCTTTGTTGACCGAGTCAATTGATGATGTGTTGGTGGAGCTTATGGACTTATCATGCAGTCTTGTAACAGTTGATAAGTTGCATCATTTGGCAATTGAGGCAGGATTTGAATATGATTTTTTGTTGCATTTTGGCAAAAAAGTTTTGCCAAATAAGAACGTTGAAGATGTGGAGTTTTGGATTGGGTTAGTCCAAAAAAAACTTTTGTTAGCGTTTCATAGAGAAAGTGTAATTACTGGAAAACAAACATTTAATGATAAGGTCAGTCGCATCACACTTTCTTATTTATTTCAGTACATTGTTTGTTTAAGTTTAATAATGCCGTATGCTCATACAGACTGAAGAGGGTGCGTTAGCTACTCTTGGGATTTTTGCGTTTCTTGGAAGAGAGACAAGGTTGTTCTTATCAGAAATGAATATAAAGGATCTTGATGAGCAGATCAAGGACTTCCTCAGGTAAATTGTATAATCGGTCCGACACAAACTTCTAAAATTGTAACAGATTTTGAAAGCTTTGAGCATCCACATTTTTCAGTTACTTGGAGTGTGGTAGCCTGTACATTTGTCCTGAGTTTAGTGCCCTACCTGAGTATCAGCTCTTCATCGAGGTTGGTTAGTTATATGCTTTATTTCTCATACGAACGTTACTGTTGAGTCATGCTGATAAGAGGTTGCAAAATGGGCGGTTCTGTTGGGTCAATATGGGACGAGCCGCAACTACTTATTGTCTTCTCTTTTCTTAAATTATACCAATAAATGCTTTAAATGTGATTTGGAATTTTATTATGAAAACTGACAATGATAATCTTATTTTTAACAGAACAGTATAAATGGTTTATGAAATTTTAATGAGTAAAGCGCCATTTCTGTCCCTAAGGTTTGGCCACTTTTGCGACTTCCGTCCAAAGGTTTGTTTTTCCGCATCTGGAACCAAAAGGTTTGAAGTCTTGTCATTTTCATCCAACTCGTTAATTCTATCCATTTTCTCCGTTAAATGAGGGACATATTCGTCTTTTTGAATGGATGGAGCTAATGAGTTGGATGGAAATGGCAAGATTTCAAACCTTTTAGATCCAGATGTGGAAAAACAAACCTTTGGACAAAAGTCGCAAAAGGGGCCACCAAACCTCAGGTACCAAAATGGCATTTTACTCTATATTAATATAGTTTAGGTCACTATTGACCTGTTCACCCATAAAGGATTGAAAATATCATCTGTACTGCTGATGTAATCATATTGTTATCGCAGGTGGTTATAGATGAAATTGGATGGCTCGATTTTTACGCACCACTTAGATCCAAATTCCATCATGATGGAAGAAGATCAAGGCAGCAAGCTACCCAGGCAGAAAAGGAAATAATTCTTTATACTGTTCTTACAGTTTGCTACGATGTTTTTTCGGGATACGCGCACTATAGCAATTCTTCCCAGCAGCCCATGGATGCAAATTTGCTTTCGTTTCTCCTCCGAAGGTAATAGATGATTGCTTACGGAATCTATCATAAGGGGGCATTTGGATACACGCTTTGAACTAATTACCTGATCATTGCAATAATCAGTTTTTAATGTTTGTAGTCAGACGTTATTATCTTATTGTCTCGAGGAGTATTGGGCTGCTTATGATAAATCAGGGTAAGCTGGTTTATGTACCTTATATTTTTAACCAAGGTACCGTAATACCTCAAATATGAGCGTTGTACATGTTTGTTAATTTACCTCTTTGCAGTGAATCAATGAAATTTTCAGAATCATGTGTTCAAAGTAATAAAGCGACGACAAAGTCATCTATATTATTGGAAAAGTCAGTTGATTTGAGGAAAAGGATAAATAGTCAAGATGGAACTACTGTTAGGAAGGTATAAAGATTTTAATATTTTTAAGTTTCGTAAGTCTACTTTTACGGGTAGATCTGATATTTTCTATGCCTTTGTTTTCAGGGCACTAATTTTTCAGGAATTGACCCTGTAAAAACTGAAACAAAGCCCTTGTATGAACGCATAGTGAGGGAATCCACCATGAAGTTGGTGGCTGCTAGTACTGTAAGTCTCCAAAAACTTTTAATTTTATTTTGGAGTAAAATGCCATTTTCATCCATGAGGTTTGGCCAGTTTTGTGACTTTCTTCCAAAGGTTTGTTTTTCCGCTTCTGGATCCAAAAGGGTTGAAATCTTGCCATTTTCATCTGGCTTGTTAACTCCATCCATTTTCTACGTTAAGCCAAACCTTTAAATTTTATTTTGGAGTAAAATGCCATTTTCATCCATGAGGTTTGGCCAGTTTTGTGACTTTCGTCCAAATGTTTGTTTTTCCGCTTCTGGATCCAAAAGGTTTGAAATCTTAACTCCATCCATTTTCTACGTTAAGCCATAGGTATTTTCATCTTTTTTTTTGTAAATTTAAAGGGCAATTCGGTCTTTTTCATTTTATGTAAAAGCATTTAGCATAATGTACACTTATTCAAAACCCTTTAAGTTAACAAAAATGACGGAAATACCCCTGACTTAACGGAGAAAAATGGATGGAGTTAACGAGCCGGATGAAAATGGCAAAGAGTTCAAACCATTTAGATCCAAATGCGAAAAAACAAACCTTTGGACGGAAGTCGCAAAACTGGCCAAATCTCAGGGATGAAAATGACATTTTACTCTCTTTATTTTGGCTTTGGTCAGCCCACTGACCCGTTTCTCTTAATTTTCTTTTTAAATTTACTTGTTTGACTTGGTAGGGATCAAAGATAGCCTGAATTGAGCTATTTATAAGTACGGGGGTAGAATTGTCTATCTGTAATTAAGTGCTATTTTTTAACATGTAGGTCATTTGGATGGGCACTCGGTTACTGTTTATAGATGTAAGGAATGCTTTTGGGCTCCTTGTAAAGCAATTGAGTGGCAACAAGATTACAAATAGGGAAAGAGGGAAGATAAAACGAACACTTAATGATATTGCCACTCTTGTTCCGATTACAATCCTAATGTTAATTCCTGTAAGTTTGTTTCACCCGTTACAGATATCACATTACTCGAATCGACCCAATGACTGATGTATTTTATTAAATTTCTGCAACTGTTTTCATCTGTGAGCAGGTATCAGCTGTAGGCCATGCAGCAATGCTAGCAGCAATCAAGAAGTACATTCCATCATTGGTACATCTCTTTAACTCCCTCTTGTTTCTCATGTTTTTTAATTACTTGTTTAATGTGTAGCAAAACAGGCGGGCCAGACCAGGCGGTTTAATTTTGATAATTATTAATGGCATATACCTGGGGCAACATTTATTTTAGAGTAAAATGAAATTTTCATCCTTGAGGTTTGGCCAGTTTTGCGACTTTCGTCCAAAGGTTTGTTTTTTCCGCATCTTGCCATTTTCATCCAACTCGTTAACTCCATCCATTTTTCTCCGTTAAGTCGGAGGTATTTCCGTCTTTTTTGCTATCTTAAAAGGCAATTCGGTCTTTTTTACTTCATGTAAAAAGACCAAATACCCCTGAAAAAGACCGAATTGCCTTTTAAGTTAACAAAAAAGACGGAAATGCCCATGACTTAACGAAGAAAATTGGATGAAGTTAACAAACCAGATGAAATTGGCAAGATTTCAAACCTTTTGGATCCAGATCTTGAAAAACAAACCTTTGGACGAAAGTAGCAAAACTGGCCAAACTTTAGGGACGGAAATGGCATTTTACTCTTTAATTTATATGACCTGTTTTGTTTTCGTTAAGTTTAATCAATTCTTTATCTTCACGATCCTTTAATGCTTTCATTCGTCCACACAGATCCCTTCTCCGTATTCATCTAAACGGCTCAACTTGGTGAAACAACTAGAAAGAACAAAGAAGATGGAAGCTGAACCATGGGCCAGTGAAGATACGGTCCGGGCAAGAGAAACTAGTAAAGAAAACGAAGAAGATAAAAGCTTTACAGTGACAACACCGTAGTAATTCTCGGATCACAGAATATGCTCCATTCATGGTGTTTTTGGTCTTGTTTCGTAGCTCGTATATAATTAGATCTTGATGTATAATTTAATGTTACATGAGTTTATGTTAAAGATTTTGATCATCTCCTGCAGAACTAGTTTTGAAGTTTAAAAAAAAAATTAATGAAAAATACATGTCTATTTTCAGGTTGTTTTGTTCCTTTAATAGGTCCCTGTGAAAATTATTATTTTTTTAATAAAAACTACATGTCTCTGTTTTCAGCTTGTTTTGTCCCTTAAATAGGTCCCTGTGGAAAAGTACAGTTGTGTTCTTTCTGAACAAAAGGTTGAGCTATATGACATTTATTTTTAATTTTTTTTTATTATTTCAATGATATTTCTTGTCATATATGATGTCAGGGGTCAAGAAGCCCATGAAATCACATGCCTTGATTGGTACAATTGGCCCACCCACTTCATGCTAGTATAGAATCAAACAAAATGGCCCAGTAAAGCAAATGGGCCCACCACTACCTACAATAATTGCAATGCTTGTACCAACTTCACCCATCATTCAAAAATCAAGTAAAAAAGCTTGGATAATACTAGACCTGGCAAACGGGTCGGGTCGGGTTGGGTCATGGGTCAAAACGGGTTCGGGTCAGAACGGGTTCGGGTCAAAACGGGTCAATTAAAAAAAGGGTTGTTTTGGTTCGGGTTGGAACGGGTTCGGGTCGGAACGGGTTCGGGTCAGAACGGGTTCGGGTTGAAACGGGTCCGGGTCAAAACGGGTTTCGGGTCGGGTCGGTCAGTTTTGTTAAAAAAATGCTTTTTTTTTAAAAAGAGAGAGATTGTACGGGGCAATTTCGTCCTAATATTTTCCACCAAAAATAAAAAACTCACCAACTACTGTTCGTTGTTGATACGCTACCAACACACAGTAATGGCGAAAATCAATCAAACAGCAATATTCAATCTACAATCATATGCCCACTGTTATCTTCATCATGTATATAGATCTCCTATTCTTCAAAATCACCTGGAGTTGCTCGTAAAGATGATATACCTTTCATCAAATGTCAAGTATGCGAGAAGCTCGCGAAGCAATTATACGAACAAGTTAGTGACAAACAAGCTAACATTTCATCGTAGAAAACCGATTCATCGCGAAACGGTTCGGTTCGAAACGGTAATGGTCGAAACGGTACGCGTCGAAACGGTACGCGTCGAAACAGTTCGCGTCGAAACGGTTCGATTCGAAACGGTACTGGTTGAAACGGTACGGGTCGAAACGGTTCCCGTCGAAACGGTTCGATTCGAAACGGTACTGGTCGAAACGGTACGGGTCGAAACGGTACGGGTCGAAACGGTACTGGTCGAAACGGTACTGGTCGAAACGGTACTGGTCGAAACGGTACGGGTCGAAACGGTACGGATCAAAACGGCACGCGTCGAAACGGTACGAAACTCGTCCCGACCCGAAATTCGTCTCGTGCGGAAACTCGTGCCGGCCCAAAACCTGTTGCGATCCGAAACCCGTCCGTGCAGAAACCCGTGTCGGCCTGAAACCCGACCCGAACCGACCCGTTTCTTTAAGACACTAACCCACATCGACCCATTTCTTTAATGTTGTCGACCCGCTTTGACCCGAAAATAACAAGATGGAATTTCAAGTGACCCATTATGACCCAATTAGTTAAAATATCTTACCCAAATCAACCCATATAATTTTAAAAGCAACCCAAATTGACCCATTTGAAAGGCTTTGGGTCAAGATTGCCCCCCCTAGATAATACAAAAAAACACAACAAATTAAATTTTCATAAATTAAAATAAAATATAAAAGAAAAGAAAAGAAAAGAAAAGAAAAGAAAAGAAAAGAAAAACAAATAAATTGCTTTCCTTTCTTTTATTACAATTACAAACTGATCTGGTTCACAAGAAAAAATTAAAACTCGCTGGAAAGGGGAGCATGTTCATAACTAATGAACACATTGCTGTAAATTGCTCCGGCTAAGCCACCACCAACGAGAGGTCCAACCCAGTAGATCCAGTGGCCGGAGAAATCACCAGCGGCCACAGCAGGACCGAAGGATCGGGCTGGGTTCATTGATCCACCAGAGAATGGACCGGCAGCCAAAATGTTGGCACCTACAATGAGACCAATGGCAAGTGGTGCGATTGTGCCCAAAGCGCCCTTCTTGGGGTCAACTGCGGTGGCGTAAACAGTGTACACCAATGCAAATGTGATAATGATTTCCATCACTACTCCTTGGATAGCTCCAACACCAGCAGCAACCGCATGGGTAGGCACCGCCTAAAAAATAAAAAAAGAAAACAAATCATATGAATATATATGCCATAAAACCATGAGAACCTGTTACTGGAAAACCCCGTTATCGTAAAACTTAAGTGGCCTAGCCAATGCCCTGCTAACCAACATAATCAGATAAAACGTCTCTTGTACTAAACATTTACTTACCAGGCCTCCAGTGACGAAGCTAAGAAGGTAGCATGCGACGATGGAGCCAATGCATTGAGCAATCCAGTAAAAGATGCCAGTTAGGATGGTGATTTGACCGCCAACAGCCAATCCGAAGGTGACAGCTGGATTGACATGGCCGCCAGAGATGTTGGCGGCGATGGAGACCGCGACAAAGAGTGCAAGCCCATGGCAGACCGCGATAGCCACCAGACCGGCTGGATCAAGGGCAGCATCCGCTGTCAACTTGGCTGCACAAAACCAACAATTAATCTACGTAGAAAACATGAAATTTGCATGGGAAATAATAATAGTTTTGTTAGTAAATTAGAAAGTGAGAAATAATAAAATATTGAATACCGAAAGCAATGGCGGAGCCGACACCCGCGAAGACGAAGAGAAGGGTGGAGATGAACTCTGCAATGTAGGATTTGATGGAGCTCAAGCTAAAGGAATCATCAAAACTACCAAATGCAATTCCAGGCATTTTGTTTTTTCAAAAGTTAAATAATTAAAAAAAGAGATGGAAAGTGTGAAGAAAAATGAGGAGAATTGGGAGTGGGCACTTTGCAAATGACACTAAAGCCCCTTTATATAATGAAAATTTCAATTATAATAATAATAATAATTATTATTTTAAGGTGTGACAAAAATTATTAGTGGAATATATATTATTTTGAAAATACCTTGTTAAGAAAGGTTTGGTGTCATAATCACTATACTATAATTACGATTCTTCTAATAATTCATACTTAACTAAATAAGTAATAGACATTTTATTAAATCTTTTATATGTTATATGTTATATTATTTGGCATATATGGGTTGATGGCTTGAGCCCTCACGAACCTAAAAGTTTTATAGGTCCTAGACATCGAATTAAATAACAAAGTTACACCAAAATACACAAATGTCCATAAACAATTGTGTTTAAACTTTAAAACTCGACGCGTGTTTATCTTTTCGACTTTTGACATATTCTCGTGTTATGTTTTCTTTCCTATAAAAAGTTATACCCTGTAATTTTAGACATGTATTAAACTTGTTTCATAAGTGATTATAGTGAATATGGAGCTATCACACTCCTACGTTCATAAATAAGCCTTTATGGTTAATTTACATCAAAACTACATAAGTTTAGTCAAATACCTATAGACTATTTTTCCTAATTTTATTTCCCTCATCAAAATTTGTTCGTTCGCCTCTTGCTTATACAATGTGATTAAAACTTTTCAAGTCCATGAAACATTATGAAGGTAGGAAGTTTTGACGCGGGAAGTAAAACTAGGAAAAATCATTTAAAAATATTTTACTTAAGTGTCATTGTTTTGATATAATGAACTAAAACAATATAGTTTTAAAAAGTATTCATATCTAACCTTAGATGTATGAAAACGTATTCACTTCTATAAATTTCCCGTTATAAATTTACATATTTATCCATACTTATAGGAACAAAAACAATTAAGAAACACTAATGTTGAAATAAGAGGCGGATCTAGTGTATTAGAAGGAGTAGCACGGGCTACCCTTCAACCCCGTCTCTGTACCGTTTTCGTACTGTAAAAAAAAATAAAAAATTACGGTTTTATATAAAGGATACCACTAATCCTTAAAAAAATAAATTGGGATACCCCTGAAATTTTGGACACCTCCTCCAGTGGTTGAAACATAGTCGTGGTTTAGTGTTTCTTAAGATTTGATTAAAAATAAAATATGTTAATGACACAATTTATGTTAGATTATTGTAATTTTTATAAAAAAACTAATTAGGACAATAGATCTTTGAAGATAGGAATATAATGTTGTCGATGCAAATATGTGGGGGTGGGGTCCTGACTGTCAATAACATGCTTAATATGGAAGTGTCTAGAACTCAAATCTTTTTTATATAATGGATACATGTCCTCTTATGTTTGTCGTTTTGATCTCTCAATGGATAATATACCTTAAATAGTTTTAATTTAAAAATAAGATATTAAATATATGGGGAAGGATCCACTAAAAAGTGGATTTTGCCTAAGTAGCCTAAGAAGGATTGTGATGATGACATGCGGCACTCGTAATAAGTAGGGATGAAGGACATTTTGGTCCTTATAAATAGAAGTGAAAATGACATGTGGCACCCTTTTGTTTTTTAAAAATACAAAAAAAAAAACAATCTAGTACAAAAAAATCTAGCACAAAAAACTAGTACAAAAAAATCTAGCACAAAAAATCTAGTACAAAAAATATAGTACAAAAAATGTAGTACAAAAAAATATAGCACAAAAAAAATCTAGTACAAAAAAACATAGCACGAAAAAATTCAGCAAAAACAACACAAAAAATTGAGGAAAAAAATTCAAGACAAAAAAATTCAGCACAAAAAATTTAGCACAAAAATATAGTACAAAAATTCAGCATAAAAATGTTATACAACATAGAAATACAACACATTTAAGTGGGTTTTTTTAGTCTTCATATTTTATATAGCAATATGGTACTCAAATTAAAGATAAAAAAACGCTCGATTTTACGGTGAAATTTTTATGAAAAAATAATATCGTATAAAAAAGTTATGAACGTTTAAAAAATGAGGGTGAAATATGCATGTGCCTTGCATGTGGAGAGAGAAAATCCATAAATAGGATTTTCCCATGATACCCTTGCACTCCTCCTTTCTATGGTTAAGATTCCTTCTCATCCTAGTTAGGGAAAATTAATTTTTTATTTGATCTTACCCCTTAAATATATATAAAACTATATATATATATATATATATATATATATATATATATATATATATATATATATATATATATTGATTTGAAGCTTGTAAACACAACCCCGTGACAGATTGTGAGGATAAAAAAAACGGATAGAAGGATATTCGAACCCTTTACACCCTGTAATGAAAGTATGCCAAGAAAGCCTATGATCTGGATAGATAATATGAATGGGTTAAACGGGTTAACCCGTCGGATTTAACTAGTGGCGAAGCTTGAGATTTCCGACCGGGGGGTCGAAAACGTATATACAAAAAAATTCTATAAAATCGGGGGGGGGGGGGGGGGGGGTAAAAACGTATATACCCAAAAATTTCTATACAAAAACTACATACTCTCTACTACTGAGCGAAAACTTTCGGGGGTCGGCCGCCCCCTCCCGCTCCCACAAAGCTACGCCCTTAGATTTAACACAAACCTGACCCAGTTAACGAAACGGGTTAATAGGTTCAACGTGATACTAATCCAACCCATTTAAACTAAACCTAAATCTACGGATTTCTTAGTTTTTTTCTCTCCCTCACTACTAGCAATTCTATCTATAGTGACTCGTCTTTCAAAAACTAACAATAATTACAAATATTAGTAAATAATCATCTCAAAGGAAATAGAATAGTTTATAAAATTCCTTTTCTCGTCTTTCGAGGATATTCACGATTGATTAAAGGTGTAGAGGAGGTGAACACAATGAACAATTTTGGGCCACAAAGTCCACCGACCATCTAATTTTAAAATACAAAAAAAGATAAGAGACGTTTTGGTTTGTATGGTCGTGATTAGGAGTGGCTTAATTTGGTTTCATTTTAATTGTTGCATCGTTTTATTTATTCTTTAAATATGTATATGTCTCCGTAAAATATATTAGAGTATAGATCTGGATTTACAAAATCCTATTATTTAAAATGAAGCTTACAAAGATATGATCGCGAGTTTTCTATATATACTTCACATGTTTAGCGAAGAAGTCCATTACTACACGAATGTGCTAGACATCGTGAGTAAACAAATTGTTTCTACAAATATTTATTCAACTATATTTTACTTCAGGGATGAGGTTTTGTCTTTGCTAGATTAGTGTTTACAATTCAGAAAAGGGTGACGGCGCAGCTTGTTGCCCTTCTATCTTCTGTTTTGATGTAACTTGACAAGCTTGAATGAGATAAGTCTTGTTTCGAAAAAAATAATAATAATAAATAAACTTAATAAATATTTATTCACTACTTTATACATATTTATTCACTGCAAATAAACTTTATAAATATTCACCACAAATTAACATATCATACGTATCATAATAATATATATGCACTCAAAAAGTACTTTTGTTAGAATATGATTTCATAGAAAAATATTGTAATGTTTATTACATGTTAATACTACAAAACTACAAACTTATTAAGAAAATACGAATATATATGAAATATGAATCAAATTATATATATATATTGATTTCGATGAATGATAAATAGTAACTTTATTTTTATAATAATATATAGTTTTTTATTATTTTATTATTTAATATATTATAATAGTTTATTATTATATTTACTTTTAATAACATATTTTTCTTTTTTTTTTCTAAATATATATTTCCTTTACCTTTTTTTTAATAACTGTTTTTTTTTCTTTTTTTTAACATATATTAATTTATCGACTAATTTGATACTTCTTTAATAAGTTACATTTATAACTTTTTTCTAAAAACTTAAATACGTAGTTGTGCTTGATTTCTTTCCCTGACATTCTGTTATAAGTTTTGTTAAAAACGAGGTTATACTCAAAATAAAGTATTTATTTGGTATCATAAAACGGTACGATGATAACTAAATCGTTCTAATGGTTTGACTTTATAAACAACATGCTTTATTTTCAAATCACGTTTGTTTTACATATCATTTGCTCAGTTTCACCGCAATGCGCAATATAAAAAAAAACTAGTTTGTAATAGAAAACATGATTGTTTTTATCTCTTTTAATGCAGACTTAAACTACCCAATTAGTTTAAAGTCTTGCATTGAAACATTTTTTGTATTTAGAAAACAAATGTGTTACTGGTAAACCCCCAACTAATTCGAACTTTGCTTGAACTCGAACCCATGAATTTATGCTATGATTTTGTGTCATGTTAGAAATTTATACCTAAACATACATCATAATCTCATATAAAACCTAAGATTTTTTATCAACACACTTATTTTTTTTATCTAGGCTTTTTATAAACCATAAACTAGAAAAATATGTTATATGAACGATTAATGGACATTTGAATCCTTTTCTTTGGATAGGGTTACAAAAGTATACTTTTAGAAAAAACGGGTTGAGCAAATATTAAATTAAATCTAATCTGATATCCATGTGAACGTGCGCACAAGAATTGTTTGGATGATAAATTGATAATGACATCGGTTTGTATTTTTGTTTCTCAAATGAGAAGCGATGATGGAAGCCAGGAGTAGTTACAAATATGAAATATCTTGCAGTTGTATGGTAGGGTGTATTAAAATTGATCACTCGTAAGCTATTTGAGACCAGTTTGTTAAAAATTTATATTAAGTCAAGTCTAAACAAGTTTAAGTCAGAGTTTAATTTGGAGCTTATTTAACGAATGAGTATGAACATGAGATTCATATATCGAACTTGACTAGACTCGTTAACCTAAACAATCATTTTTATATAATTGTAGCCATTTTAGTCCCTGTGGTTTGAGCCATTTTGCCAGTTTAGTCCAAAGGTTTCATTTTTAACCTGTAGGTCCAAAAAGGTTTCACAGTTGCCATTTTAGTCCACTTGGTTAACTTCATCCATTTTTTCTGTTAACGAGAAGGCCAATTTGGTCATTTTGTATGTAATTCTGTTAACTAAAAGGGCAATTCAGCCATATAAAATGACCGAATTGGCCTTCTCGTTAACAGAAAAAATGGATTAAGTTAACCCAATGGACTAAAATGGCAACTGTGAAACCTTTTTGGACCCACAGGTTAAAAATGAAACCTTTGGACTAAACTGGAAAAATAGCCCAAACCACAGGGACTAAAATGGCATTTAACTCTATTATAAATTTTATAAGAGTAAATTTCTGTTTTCGTCCCTGAGGTTTGTCCATTTTAACTAGTTTCGTCCAAAAATCTAATTTATAACAAATCCAGCCCTGAAGTTTGAATTTCTTAATGTTTTTCATCCCTAAGGGTGCTTTTTCATTTAATTCTTAGGTATGAAAAGCGTTAAGAAATGCAAACATTAGGAATTAAAAACGTTAAGAAATGCAAACCTTAGGGCTGGATTTGTTATAAATTAGATTTTTGGACGAAACTAGTTAAAATGGACAAACCTCAGGGACGAAAATAGAAATTTAATCCTTATATAATTATATAATAAGTGTTATATGATAAAAATAACTAAATAATATGCAATATGTGTGTGTATGCATTATCAGCATGGAAAATTACTCACAAGTCAAGTTTGAGCTTTAAAACAGAGAAGAAACAAGCCAAGCTTGCCTTGAACTCTCAGGCTACACGGTATGGGGCCGTCCCCCCATCCGTCCTGCCCCGGCGCCGCATGCTACACCCCCCCCCCCCCCGCGTCCTCACCGTCAGCTTTTGGACGTTGGCGACGAACCAAAAGTGGGGCCCATTTTCAAAAAGTTACCGTTATTAAAAAAAATTTAATTTCCATTTTTCAAAACAATCAAACGGTCAAAATTTTAAAAATATATATATTTTCATTCCATTTTCACTTCCATTCACAATTTTAACCCCAATATTTCATCTCTCTCACATAATTTTTTATAAATCTTCTCCCACTTTTATAAACCTTATAATCTATCATGGATTCCTTCAACAACCCGAACAATCCCAAGAACCCGACCCAACCAAATGTTTTCTCGGTTCCGGGATATTATCCGACGCTAGAACCGAACCAATTCTCGCAATATTCATCAAATGCGTTTGCATCATTCCAACACTCGCCAAACCAATTCGCTCAATTCTCTCAAAATCAAGCCCTTCAACAAATGATGATGCGGGGTGCTTATAATTTCCCACCGAACCCGACACCACCCGTTCAACCCCAACCGATCCAGACGCGACCCTTTCAACAATCCGAACCCGACGACGATGTGGAGGTTGTTCCCGAAACCCAACCGCCTAAAGGAAAAGGAAAACGAAACAAAGACAAGCAAGTGGTGGGTGATCAACCGTCCAAACCGAAGTCGACTAAGTGGACGCCAATCGAAGAAGAAGCCTTAGCCAAGGCTTACATTGGCACGTCTAACCACCCGACAAAAGGTTTGTATTTTTTTTAAGGTTTATACATTTTTTTTGTTTATTTTTTCTTAACAGTTTTTTTTTTTTTAAAGTTTAAGTTTTTTTTTGTTTTTTTTTTCTTAACAGTTGGTTTTTTTCTAAAGTTTAATTTTTTTTTGTTTATTATTTTCTTAACAGTTGGTTTATAATTGTTTTAAAGTTTGTTGATTTTTTTAAAATATAATTTTTTGTTAACAGTTTGTATTTTTTTAAAGGTTTTTTATTTTTGTTAACACTTTATATATTTTGTTTGTTTTTTATAGGTAATAACCAAACGGGTGACGGGTTTTGGTCCAAGGTTTTGGCGAAGTTCCTCGGCCTTATGGACCAAGGCCCGTATCGAGATGTCGACTCGGTTTCATCAAAGTGGCGGAAATTGAACGCGTCCGTCAATAGGTTTTGCGAGGAATATAATAAGTTATATACAAGTGGGCGTCGTAGCGGCATGAGCGACGACGATGTGTTCCAAAAAGCGTTGGACAAGTATAAGGCGAACAACGGTGGTACCAACTTTACACACGTTCGCGCGTGGGCAATTCTAAAAGACGAACCAAAATGGGCGCCGATTCCCAACGAGGTGGAGATGGCGAAACGCCAAAAAACATCGGAAACGGGTAGTTTTAGCGCCGGTGGATCGGACGCGAGGTGTCACATAAACTTAAATGATGACGCGGACTTTGACGAAGAGGAGTACGCCGTACATGAAGCGGAGCGTCCACCGGGCCGAGACAAATCAAAGAAGGAGCGGGCCAAGGGGAAAGAAAAGGAAAATGTGGACCCGAAGATGGAAGAGTTTATGGAAAACTTAAAAATGTACAACGAAGTCTCGGCCCAAAAGACGAAGGCGAAGGAGCGGGCCGTCGAAGAAAAAGCTCGTGTAGCGGAAGAAAAGTTACGCGAGAAGGTCCGATTGTCGAATGAGAAAATCAGAATTTCGGATGAAAAAATTCGGCTCAAGGAATGGGAAATGATAACGATGGATGTCGATCAGTATCCCGAGCCGAAACGTTCGATGTTGAAAAAACTTCAAACCGACATCATGAAGAAGCATAATATCATTTAAGTCTATGTTTTTTTTTAAGTTTATGTTTTGTTTTAAATTTATGTAATGTGGTTTTAATATTAATGAAAATATTTTGTTAATTTATTTTTTCAATGGCAACAATTTTTTTAAACGCCGAATTTCTTTTAATCCTTATCGTCTGTGATACTTGAACCCAACACCCCCTCCCCTCCAGCAGTGTTTAAAATATTTTGTCTTTGATAATTGGCAACCACCCCATTGGTTCAACGGCAACAATTAGTATCTAAATTTTAAAGAATTGATCAAAACTTGAAAACAATACGGAGAAAATGTTGAACTCGTACGGTTAAGGTTCCAAAACATAAACTATCGCTTTTAAGTCTTAAAATGTAACATATATTAAAAAAAAAAAAAAACAAAGGGTCAACCACTAACCCCTCAACCGGTCCGAAATTAATTAGTTACAAATTGATTTTATCTGCTTAAGCTAGATCCAAACCTGCGGATTTCATGTTGTGTTTTTGTGTGGTTTTAGAGATTCACACTCTAGTTCATATCAAAACCTAAGATTACTTTTATCAACAAATTTTTTTATTTTCTTTTATTTTTATCTAGGCTGTTTACGAAACATAAACTAGAAAATATGTTTTATGAACGATTAAAAGATATTTGAATCCTTTTCTTGGTACACAATAAACCTTGAATTGAAAGACCCAATTAAGGTGGGTTTCACCAAAGGGTTTGTAGCCCTGCGGTGTGGAGAAAAGGTTGTTGGGTTAATCGGGTCTTGTTCACGGGTTAGCAGGTCACGGTAAGTAAAATTAGAAGGAGGTTATATTAATTAGTTGCATGGAATAAGACCGTGGGGTATGGGGGGCTTGGGTTGGGGCATTTGTTGACACGTGGAATGGGAGCCCCCCCGCCACCAAAACCCACGCCCATGGGGTATGGTGGGGCTTGGGTTGGGTTGGGGGCATGAATTTGGTTTGGCCATTGAGGGCCTGCCATGTCACTTACTAGCCCGCCCCACGCCCGGCTTCAAACCCACGCCAATGGGGCCACGCCCAAAACCAAGCCCACCCGGGATGATGGCTTGGGCGTTTTCCCCCAACCCACGCCCAAACCCCCACCCCATACCCCACGGTCTAAGTTAAAATTCAATGGTTTACGTGAGAAGTGAATGACAACATAAATCATGCTTATTAGGTGTTTCATCAATGGTGAAAAAATGTTCACAATGATACTGTTAAACCTTTGGGAAGTCTACCTTACCAAATCGGGTTGCTCCGTTCACCCCCTTGTTCCGCCATTACTACCGCTTGTTCCATGCTTGTTGAGTGATTCGAAGTTAGCGAATCCGATCTCTATCTCTGCATATTATGTTCTTGCTGACGCCTCATACTTCCATGAGTGTCTTCAATTCTGAAATCGACCAGTCATGCTCAACTTCCAAAGGCTGAAATGCTTTTTCATTCTCCTTCAGCGTCAAGTTCTTGGTTCGTGGTGTTTGTCGCCATTGTGACTTTCATTGGTAAGCAATTAATCCGAGAATCGATTTTCTAATATCAATATTTACAACGACTTGAGCTACAATCGGTTATGGTATTTAGCTACTTACTAACTTTCTCATCCTTATACTCTGGATGTTCACAAGATACCCCCTTATATAGCGTTAAACAAACTACCATAAAAACCAGACGTTATCAGTTCAAAAGGCTTATCCTGAAAACAAATTGCCACCACAGCCTGAAAGTAAGCTAAATCCACAGTATCCAAACATCTGTGTCATGCCTTGTAGAAATTTTGACATACTGTTGGTAAGATTACATGCATTGTATAGAAATGTCTCTCTAAAAATATCTGTGTCTATAATAAACTACCATATATTATCATACATTCCTTGTGGCCTAAATATCATGTGGATATGATACAATCAAATACGCATGTTCCTGATAATGTTGTTACTTCTATAATTTTTTTTTAAGATTTTGACATTTACAAAAAAACTTTACCAGTCAACTATCCATGCCAATCCTCGCAATTTCCTATAATAAGCAAGGTTGTGCAGCTCCTTTCTAACATTGATCTTCAGGCCATAGTTTCCAAAGTTTTGTTGCTCTTCTTGAATTTCCTCGAGGGATTCGATAATAGCGTTGTTGGAGTCATCAACGTCAATAAGCTCAAGAGTTGAGATGTAACCAATTTCAAGAGGGATTTCTTCAAGATATCGGCATGCACCCAGCACTAGATGTGTGAGACATGGGAAGTTAATACTAGAAGCTTCCCATTGCTCGATATGCAATGTCTGCAGCTTCAAGAACTTTAGTTGCTGAAACGGGACATCATCGGTTTCCGATTTGGGTCCCATAAATGCATGATCTAGTATTTTGAGAACCTCTAGGTTTGGTAAAGATTGAACAATTGACATATCACTCCAAGGAAGACAACATCCTGATAGCGTGAGTTTTTTCAATGAATCAGGAAACGTCACATGAATCTTTCGGAATAAATTGTTGGGAGTTGATACCAGGATGCCATCTTGTCTGGCTGAGGCGATAGTAATCCACATCAATATTTCTAGGGAACTGAGTGATTTGAAGTTCTGATTCTTCTGTGTGAGAGTCGTACATGTAAGCTTCTAGATACGAGGAAAACAGTTTTTCCAACTTTCAGAAAAATTATGTAAAGAAACATTGGAAATGGTTTGCAAATTCATTGGTTTTCCGGTTGAAGGGAAGTAAATATACCCATCACTCCATAAATGCCTCAGATTCACCAAGTTTGATATGGTATCTGGTAAAGAAAAACGTACGGAACTTTTAACAATGATGGTTTGAAGGCTCCAAAGATTACATATCGAGGATGGAAAACCTTTGGTAGACCAGAATGCAAGGTACCTTAAGTGAACAAGTAATCCTATGGCCGGTGGAAAGTCTTGAAGTTGACACTTTTGTAGATCCAATACCATTAGAAGAGGGTAGGAATGGAAATATTGATCAGTGATGTTAATCAAAGACATGCTCTTATGAAACCACAAAAGTGAATGAACCCATGGGAATAGCTCATGACAATAACAATTGAATTCTAAGCCCTGGTTTGTGAATATGCGGCGTGGCTTATATTGTACCAGAGAAGAAAAATCAGTCATTTGAGTGCTTATTTTCACGCAAAAGTTTCCTTTGGTTGCTCTTTCCAAGCATAGTTCCCTCAAAAGATCATGGACAGAACAAGCTTTGATGGCACCATTGAATTTTCTATCTGTAACAATCACAAGGTTCCTATCAACTAGTTCCATGAGGTAGTCCTCTCCAATTTCCTCCAAGCTTCGTTTTCCATCTTCTTCTACAAATCCCTCAGCCATCCATAGCCATATCAACTTTCGTACTTGAAACTTATGGTCTTCTGGGAAGCCACCAAGATAAAGAAAGCAGTCTCTCAAGTGTGGAGGTAAATGGTCATAACTCAAAGCCAAGATATCCATGTTCTTGTTGGGATCATTGACAATGTAGGAACTGACACGTTTGGCTATCCTTTCCCATGAATATGTGCTTCTTGTTTCTTTTGCGAGAACTCCTGCCATGACAACCACCGCAAGGGGTAATCCATGACACTTCTTTGCAATTTCCTTTCCAGGTTCGGTCAACATTATTGGGAAATTATCACTATGGAAGACCTTCTTACGGAGCAACTCCCAGCTTTCCACATCTGTCAAAAATTCTAACTGATGAACAAAACCATGCAATTTTGCATGTAAAGCAACTTCTTTGAGACGGCTTGTGAGCAGAATTCGATTTCCGTTGTTATCATTCGGGAAAAATACTTTGAGGTCATCCCAAGCTTGAATGCTCCATACGTCATCAAAAACAATCAAATATCTCTTGCCCATAACACTTTTGTGCAACTTCTCACGAAGTTTTGAGTCACTTGCATTAATAGGGTCGAATTCAGGGCAAATGGATGCCACTAGTTGGATCAACAAATCCCGTCTTTCATATGTTTGAGAAACAGTGATCCATGCTCGGACATCAAAATGGTACACAACAAAAGGATCATTGAATACCTTGGTAGCAAGGGTAGTCTTACCCAATCCCCCCATACCAACAATAGATACCACATCCAGTTGCTTTTGATCTTCAACCAGTCTGTCCCGTATCAGTTCAGCATCACGAATGAGCCCCACGATCGTCTCTTCCAATACTTTTTTCGTTCCTAAAGGCTTTCTGGTGCAGGAAGTTCCAGCAACAACAGTTTGTGTTTGTGTTCTCAGGCTATCAATGCTTCTAGAAGAATACATTTTCCGCTTATCAAGGATCGTAGTGAGTTCCTCTTTAATAGAGTTGAGTGATCTCATAACCTCCTGAAGATTCAAGGAGAGTTGATGCTTGGTTGATCTCTTAATTTTCATACAATTCAGGAAGCCCTTACGAAAATTAGATGTTTGAGGACATGTTCCACTTCTACAGCTGGAGTATACAAAGAGACCCACAATCATATGTGCCTCGTGTGCTACATCTTTAAATCTTCTCTGCAGGTTTCTCACTTGTTCAACCTCATGTAGGATGTCTTGTTCTTCAACAAACAAGACCTGGATCATGTAGCCGAGCTCTTGATAAAGCAGTTGCATTTGAGGCCTGACCAATAAAATTGAAGCGTTGTTGTCGACTATTGGATTGTTTTTGCTGTAACTCAAGTGCATCAAGTTTTCCATGAACAATTCCAGCGTTGTGTATGTCATGTTTTCTCCTTAGGGAACCTACAAAAGTTACTTGATGAGTTCAATCAAGTTGTGACTAATAATCATCACTAAATAACATTTAAAAGCTCAAAAGTTACTTAGTTTATACAAACACCCACAACTAACTGCGGTTTTCTCAGGTAGGTTTTTGGAACAATTCGAAAACGATATAAAAAATATGTTTGTTATGAGAAAAAATAACCCGAATTATGAAAAAGTAAATAAGAATTTAAAAAATAGAATAAGTAATATATGTACACACATGTAGGGTTGAGGTATGCAAAAGATGAGATTTTACCTAAAAAGTGTAAAATTAAAAGTAATACATGATGTCTTAAATTTTAAGACATGGTGTTAGCGGTTTTTTTCTTATTTTGTTTCCCTGTGAACATGGTGTCAAACTCATATGTATTTTTTTTTGTTCCCACATGGTGACACGGTATAACACCATGTGTTAATCCATTTTTAACCTTTTTTAGACAAAATCTTCATTTTAGCCGATCACAAGGATGTGTATGTATACATATATTTGTATATGTGTGCGCATCTGTGTATATATATATATATACAGGGGAAGGTTAACGTACAATACTCCTTAACGTGCGATGGTACGATATGAAATTATACATGTTATAAAACTCATACCCTACTCCCGCATGAACAAAATCATAAATCACACATGAACAAATATCGTAACTATTCGTGATTAAGGTTTTTCTTCACGCATAATTATGGTTTTTGTTCATGCGTGATTAGGGTTTTGAGTTTTATAACTGCGTAATCATATCGTACCATCGCACGTTAAGGAATATTTTATTTTACACTTTCACTATATATATAGGATTAGCGTATAATGAGAACTAGGGTAAGTTGTGAAAACCAATGGAAACTTTGTCAAAACTATAATAAACTTGTATATATGAGAAAAAAACGCGTTATAGTGAAAAAAATTACAATTTTTGTACTGTGTAAGTGTAATTCTATTCTAATAATAACATTTGCAAGTTTATGATGAACAATAACTTTAATTTTTGTTTTTTTTTTTTTATTTTCTTAAGTTTCAATTTCACCCCTTATGGTATATTTATCTAAAAATGTGTACATTCGCATGCTACATATATGTATATTGTCAATCTACGTATATTTTTTTTTTGGATTTTTTTATATTTTTACAATAATAACCTTTTAATAAAAAAAGTTGATAAAAATATTCAAAAAAAATACTTGATTGATAGTGGTTCTCTCAAGTTCTCAAATAACACACACATACACACACATATATTAAGAAATAGGATACGACTGTGTGAAATAAGCTAAACGGGAGAGAGAATTTTAAGCTCAAAAAATTATGACACGTGACGCAACGAGTTAGTTGATATAGATATACAGAGGAATGATAAAATGAGAACTCATAGATATTGTGAGAACCGCAAGAACTCGCGAAAAAAACCCTTCAAAATCATTTTTTTACGAATACCATTAAAATATAACAGTATAAAAATTACATGTTTAAATTTATATTTATATGTGTTCATATGTTACAAAAATTCTACGTATGTAAGTTTATTATTTACCATTTACACATTTGTAAAAGACCGTTAAGAGTAATATAGATAATAGTGATGAAGTAATTGGAGACAGAGATCATTTAAATCTTATTTTTTAAATACTTTTCAAAATAAATATTGATTTTGTTGGTTTCTTAAGGTTCTAACAATATTTAAATTTTCCAGAATAATTTTTAGTGTATATAAAAATTTAATTGAGAACAAAAAAAAAAAAAAATGGTACAATTGTAAAACATTAAATAGTTTTTCACTTATATCTTTTATTATTATCTTTGACTAATTAATTACTTATAAAGACCCTCGCACTCCACAATAATTTTTTTTCTACACACATCAAAAGTTATCATACACATTTCGAAATTTATCATACACATGTTGAAATTTATCTTACACAACTCTTAATTTATCCTATCTACCTCGTAATTTATCCTATACTCTAAATTATTTTATTTTTTTGATAAAATATATATCTTGAAGATAAGTTACAAATTTTAATGCACTTAGCTGTTAAAAAGGGAGACAACAAATTAATGATCTATATAGGTTTAACAATGTACCCTTAGACCATGTGTAGTGGTAACAACTTATAATGCCCCCACCATGGGGCATTATCCGACACGTGTCATCCCAGTTAGCATGGGACATTATAGCAAAAAGTGGTGTAGTGGGGCATTATTCCAATAACGCCCATGCAATCATTTGACAATTTTTTTTAATTTAAAACATAAAAATCTTCATTAATTTAAAATAAAAATTACACTACTTGAAATAAAAAAAAACCAAAAAAAAAAAAAAACAGAAAATTAAAAAACCGAAAAAAAACAGAAAAAAAACCCGAAAAAAAAAACCGAAAAAAAATAAAGTTAAAAAAAAAGATGATCTAGAGTCCATATTTTTCTCGAATTTTTTGTCGCGTTTCGATTTGTCTTGCACCGGTTCGGGTTGCGTCTCCGGCACGACATCGGGTTCGGATTCGGGTTGCGACCCGCCGGCTTGACCATAGCCGAAGGTGGGAGGTGGGTGTTTTTTATAAAAAAATAGAAGAAAGTAGGAGAGAAAGTATGAGGTTTTTATAAAAAATTGGAGAAAAGGGGTTGAGATATATATAGTGGGTAATATTTTGAATTAAAAAAAAAATAATACCCCCTCCGTCCCATTAAAAGTGTCATATTTTGAATTTTCAAAGTCTTTATTTACAAACTTTGACTTTAATTATATATTTTTTATGTTATATAAAACTTGATGAAAGTTAACCCGATAAAAACACTTGTAAAACACACTCAAAACATATAACTTTCATCAAGTATTATCTAACACAAACAAAATTATTTAAGGTCAAAGTTTATAAATAAAGACTTTAAAAATTCAAAATATGACACTTATAATGGGACGGAGGTAGTAATACATTTGACCGTTTGGAAACGGCCGAATCTCGCCCCCCAAGACATTTTAAGCGTTTTAATAAAGACGCCGGAGGGATTTTTTTCGAAAATAACGCCCGGAAACGCCGGGTGTAGTGGAGCCCAGGGCGTTTTCCGGCGTTTTTTTTTCAATTTAAAAAAAAAAAACGCCTACTACGGGCAGACTTATAGTAAAACTAAATACTTGTATTAAATGAAGTAAGATGAAGCATTCTTATTGGTTAAATTTTTCTTTTTTCTTCTTACAATTTTTTTTTTCTTATTTGAACTCTTCACTATATAGGGATGCCAAATTTTTTTTTTTTTGAAAATAAAACTTCATAAAACCACCTTCGACCCAAACGGGCAAAAGGCCAAACAGATGATGCCAAATTATATAATAAGTAAAAAATAATTATTCTTTTATAACTAATAAAATGTATATAATTCGAATACTAAAAAAATTACGGTTTGAATTCAATTAGGCATACAAATATTCAAATTCGGTACTGTTTGAATTTCGAGTTTTGTAATCGGATTTCAATAGCTTTAAACTTAATAGATTTTATTTTTAGGCCCATAAACAAACTGACACTAGCATGCGTTTAACTCTAACTAAGCAAAAGATCCATCACAAATAATTATTTTAGCAGAGTTTTCTTGTTCATGTTCGTTCGTTAAAAAAATGAGTATGTCTTTTTTTGTTTCTATTCGATCGTTAATAGTATAAACAAATAGTTCATGAACACGAACAAAGACAAACAAACATAACTAAAATAGATGAACGGACATGTCTGCCCAACACAAACTAAAAGTAAAGATGAACATGGCTTAAAAACTTAATATAACTATACTATTTGTAATATGTGATTAGGGATGACAATCAAACCCGAATCCGTTGGGTAAACCCGAAACCCGACATATTTGGGACGGGTTTGGGGTCGGTTAATCGGGTTTGAGACGGGTTTGGGAATAGTTTTTATTTTTTTCGCGGGTTTGGGATTTAGTGATATACCCGTTTACCCGACCCAATTACCCGATAAAGTGTACCTGTTTACCCGATTGTATACCTGATATAATTTCTTTTATATTATTAAATATGTATATATATGATACATCCATTTTTTACACATATAGGTATTCTATTTAGTATACATTATAGTTATTTGATATATATTTTTATAATGACAATATAAAATGTAATCGGTTAATTGTTACCCGATAGATACCCAATGGGTTTTGAGATGAGTATACCCAACGAGTAATCTTTTTAAATTAACGGGTTTACCCGAAACCCGTGGGTATACCCGATGGGTATTTACCCGCTAGAAACCCGATGGGTTTTGGGACGGGTTTGGGACAAGCTTATCTAACCGGGTTTGGGTTTGAGATTACCTAAACCCGTCCCAAACCCGACCCATTGCCATCCCTACATGTGATCTTTTAGTTTCATAAAATTAGGATTTAACGGGCCTAAAATCTAAATGAATACTTAAGCCAATTAATTTAGACAAACATCAACTTATGAAGATAAGGCTATGTGTTGTGGATTAACTAAACTCATTTTCACATCAGCACCACGTCACTGCCTTAAGACTCTGTCTTGTCAATTAATTAAACCAATTGCCATATCACCGTTATGTCACTACCACATAAAAACTTAACTATTAACTAAATATTCGTTAACAATGTATTGTGAATTAACTAGATAAAAAAATTAAAAGAAAAAAACACAAAACAAAAGGATGTGATTGGTTTAGATTAGGGTGGGCCCCACCATCATCCCCGCTTTCTTCTCATTCACAACGTCAACCCATTAACTAAGGGTTCATTACCTAAACCCATTAACCGAGAGGGGGGGGGGTGTTAAGTCCGTTAATGGGTGATGTGGCACCCCTTCGTTAATCCACAACACATATCTAAGTTAACATAAATGAACAGATGTAAAGAAACTAACATAAAGGGATTTAAATGAACGAATGAGAATGAACATTTACAAACATAAGAGAATGAAACATGTGTTTATGTTTATTCCTTTAATTAATTATTAATAAAACTATTTTGTTTATGTTCGTTCGGTTATTAAAAAAACTAACACAAACGACCTTCTTGTCAAACAATACACCGCGTGTACATCTACCGTCCTAGTTATTTAGGTAACATACTATGATTAAGATAAAAGCAATTTACAAAAAAAAAAAAAAAAAAAAAAAAAAAAAAAGCTTAGAAACAAGAATCATGAAAAGTTCCAAAATGAAATAAAACGATTAGCAAATTCCTACAAACATGATAAACTTCAGGGTGTTTGACTTACAAATTGAGGACGAATACGCGCAAAAAAGTATAGTTTGATTGTTTGAAGAAGATGATGATTGATAGGGCATTTAAGCGGAGTCGTCGGTGGTGATTTATGAGACTTCACCGAAGATTAATAACAATTGCTTTAGTGAGCGACGACGAAGACTCCTTCCCACTCAAGTCAATCAAGCCTTTTCTTTTTCCGTGTGGAAAAATGATTTTCATTAATGATCTTTGCACACCCGTCCCGTCCGCTACCCGGCATATTTATGACCATTTAAACCCGGCCGGGATTTTTTTTAGGGTATATACGTACGCGGAATACATGGATTTATGTTTTTTTCTAAGGTAAATTTTATTAACGAAAAAACGATGACCCAAGAGGGGCCGACAAAGAGCAACTACACAATTACATATTTACAAAAGAACTCCAATCCTTCCAATCTAATCCTTTATGCTTCGATCTATTTGAAAACCAAAGAAAACTTAAAGCCTTAATTTCGCTAATAATACTTTCAATTCTCACCGGCGAATTAGAAAATTTGACGTTATTCCTAGCTCGCCAAAGGCTCCAACAAGCGATCATAATAAAGCCTTGTACCATGTCCTTTTCTTCTCCGACATCCCGAGATCTTTGTGAAATGAAAGGAGGTCATGAAGAGAAAACGCGAATATGTTGGGAATATTACACCAGGAGCTAACTCCGTTCCACACGGTCAAAGCAATGAAACAAGCAATAAACAGATGATCGGCCGATTCTTCTTCAGTATTACAAAGGGGGCACGACGAGTCACAAATTCCAATGTTTCTTTTCTTTAAAGCTTCGGTAGTGGGGACTTTGTTCATCTCCATCCTCCAAGCGTGAATATTAACTTTAGCAGGAATCCAGTTGCACCATTCCATAACAAAGCTTTTATTCAGCATTTGTTCCTCTTTTAACATATTTTTAACCACTTTAACCGAGAAAGAACCGGCCGAATCGGAGGACCACTTCCACCGGGCCTTTCCAGTCGATTTTTGAACATTATTAAGCAGCCTGATCAACTGCTCAAGATTGGAACGAAGATCAACAGCCAACATATCCTAATTCCAGCTCCAAACATACTCACCTTCGCTGCTTTGTCTATTGAGCCTCTCGGCCACCGAAACCCTTTTGTGAGCTTCCTTACTAAATAATTCTGGAAAAGCGGTCTTGAGCGGTTCATCAAGAAGCCAAGTATCGAGCCAAAACACTACATCATCACCGTTACCAATCGATCCTTTCAAGAAATTCCTTAAAGGGCGGCCGCCCACCTTCGTGTTAATAAAGTTCTTAGCTATGTTATTCCACACTCCTGAAAGAGATTTTTTGTAGGGAATACATTCCCATTCCGTCATACTTGAGTGAAGAGCGTCAATAACTTTTTTCCATAAGTTGCTTTCTTCCATCTTGTATCTCCATCCTCATTTAGATAACAGGGACTTACTCACAACTTCTAATTTATTTAAACCCAAGCCTCCATTTTTTTTATTGACAAGTAACCTTATCCCATGCTACCCAGTGCATCTTTCTTTCTTCCAAAGAGCCACCCCATAGGAATTTCTTTATCATGGATTCTAATTCTGAGATAATTTTCTTAGGAGCTTTATAAAGAGAAAAATAATAAGTCGGGAGACTTTCCATGACAGATTTTTATTAAAACCACCCTACCCCCAATCGAAAAGGTCAGACTTCCATTTAGAAAGACGAGCACAAAAAGTCTCAATGACCGGATGCCAATTTGAGACCCTATTCATATTAGCTCCAACTTTAAGCCCAAGATATTTGAAAGGAGGGCAATCAGGCTTACACCCCACCACATTCGCCATATCCCCTATTTCCTCTAATCCCACTCCAATACCATATAGGTTAGACTTGTCAATGTTTATTTTAAGACCTGAACAAAGAAAGAAACACCGAAGAATTCTTACAATGTTTAATAATTCAGCTCTAGACCATTCTCCCATCACAATTGCGTCATCCACGTATAAAAGATGAGCAATGTTTGGCCCGTTGTTTGGATTCGAAATCCCTCTAATGACCCCAGCGCTCTTAGCGTTGTCGATCATACAAGAAAGAGTCTCCATCACCACCAAGAAAAGGAAAGGAGACAACGGATCACCTTGTCTCATACCCTTTTCACATCTAAACGTGAAAGTAGGCGACCCGTTAACCAACACAGAAGAATTGGCCGATTTCAGAATACCCATAATCCAAGTGCACCATTTATTGTGAAATCCCATTTGATGGAGGATTTTCACAACAAAATTCCAATTAACATTATCATAAGCCTTGTCGAAATCGATTTTTAAGATGAATGCCTTGGTTTTTTTTTTCTTTTTAATGCAGGAAATAAGTTCATTGGCAATAAGAGGACCATCCAATATATATCCCCCTTTAAGAAATGCCGATTGAGAATCTGAAATAACACCGTCTAGAACCATCCATACGATTGGCAAGCACTTTTGAAATCACCTTACTGATAGCTCCCACCAGATTTATGGGCCTGTATTTAATAAGAGAAACCGGGTCATTTACCTTAGGAACCAGAGCTATAAACGAGGCCCCACTACCTAAAGTAATCTCACCATAATTATAAAACCATTAGAAAATCCTCACAAAATCGTCATTGAACAAATACCAAAAATGGTTGATGAATCTAAAATTCATCCCGTCAGGGCCCGGAGCCCTCTCGTCCCCACATTCAACAAGAGCCTCTTTTATTTCTTGCTCCGAGAACTGCTCAATCAAAAGGCTGCGTTCCATTTCCGAGATCTTCTTAATGTTCAAACATTCCATCTCCAGATGGATGGGGGGGTCTTTAAATTTATCCCGAAAAAAGGAAAGCACTTGTTTCTTAATTAACGACGGCTTGAAGCACCAAACACCATCAATGTTGAGGCCATGGATCGAGTTGGAAACTTTCCTATTATTAACCATGGCGTGAAAGATGTAACGCCCCAAAATTTGAAGTTACCTTAACTTAAGATGTTAAAAGAGGTTTTTGATTGGTAAGGTCCAATAGGCATCTAATAAGGCGTGAAAGAATATTTATATTGGTCGGAAAACCTTTAAATGCTAGTTTGAAACATTAAAATGTCAATGATGTGAAATGAGAGTTTATGTATAAGATGTCAAAAATCAAACAATAAGGGCTAAGTATGTAATTTACCCTATTTTGCCTATAAAGTTACCTAATAATGAAAGTAAATAAGTTATTGGCATTGCCAATACTAGAAAAGTTGTAAGGAAGTGAAAGTTTGGGCAAAAAGGCAAAGAATACCAAACTAGAAGGACTGTTTATGTAAATTAACAAAGTTAGGTTATAAACCTTCATAATTATGTTGGTTAATATATTATACGATATGTTAGGGCATGAATTTTATGCTAAGGATCATCTATCCTGAGACTGGACATGGATCACGGATCCTTAATGGATGATGCAGAGAGTCTGAGGATCCGGAGTCTGAGGATCACGAGTCTGAGGATCCAGGATCCTTAACATAACTTATGTTTTCTAACAATTGTCACGTTTTTAATGCTTATACACAGGTAATGGACGTAGTGGACTCATTCTTAGCTGGAATTTCGGGGAATATTCGTTTATATGGCACATGTTTGATAAAATATAACCGTTATGATGATCATGGGCCACCTCCACATTTTTAGGAAAGTTGGTTTCTTGATATTTTGCTATATTTTAAGGGTAAAACAACTCATTTTAGGAATAATTTGAGTTCAACACACACAAACACATAATTCTCTGCAAACACTTAGCAAAAACACACACTTACACTAGCGATTCAATGTATTGAACTTGTTTTCTTCCAAAGTTGTACAAGGATCATTATTGTTTTTCCAATATATTTGGTGATCGATAGTTTCCATCACCCGAGGTTTTTTATGCCGGAGATCTTCTAAAGATCAAGGGCTTTTTCCTCGTATAAATCTCGGTGTTCATCGTTGATTTCATATACTTGTCGTTCATACAATTAACCAAGCATCATACCTCACAAAATCAGATTTGGTTGCATTATCCTTGTGTGATTTTTGACCAAAACAGTTTGGCGCCCACCGTGGGGCAATTGGTGCATCATTTCTGAGAAATTTTGTTCATTTCGGTTCATCACCTTCAACCACATGGCTTCCTCAGCGAAGAACACTTCAAATTCAATGCCGGCAGTCACCTCATCACAGGGAATTCCACCGTTGCATCATCTTATCCCTGCATTCCAGAAGAATGCTGAGAATGCTCCGAAGAAGACAACCCCCGTTTTCACAAAACCAACTGTTGTTTCTTCCTCTACACTTACTAACAGTGATCTTTATGCTTTGATTTTGCAGATGAGAGGATACATGCAACAACAGGACCAAACTAATGGCAGGGTCCTTCGCGAAATTGATAAAATCAGCAAAGGATCACTCCCCTTTGATGCTGAGGTCGCTGAATTTCGACACTCTGGTCATAACTTCCCGGCACTTTGCAGCTCCAAATGTCCAATACCAGGGTGGATCAACAGGAATGCGTTCTGGATCATCGGCAATGTCTCAGGCTCAAGGATCCTCTTTCCAGCGTTCAGGATCCTCATTTCAACATCAGGGATTCTTCACCAGTTTAGGAGAATGCGTGGGGACGCAGCCAATTCAAGGATCCTCTTAGGTTCAAGGATCCCCTCAGGTTCAAGGATCCTCTCAGGTTCAAGGATCCTCCTTCCAGGTTCAAGGATCCTCATCTCAGGTTTCCGGATCCATGGATTATCCTCAAAGACCTTCATTCACAGCAATCAAGGATCCAACATCTTCTAGGATCAAGGATACTTAAGGAGTGTGCAACCCGGAAGTTCAGATGTTCATCTAGGAGACTTCATACCGATGCAGACTATTGCTTCTTCTGGTCCCTCAGTTATACCAGAATCCCGTCAATATGGATTCACATCTGGAATTCCAACCTTGAATCCATTAGGAGGTAACACTTTGAATACTTCTTATAATGCTAACCATGGCTTCGTGCAGGATACAAGAATCAACCAAGCTATGGCTAAGGAATTGCAGAAACTCAAAGATATGATATCCATCGTTCCAGGAGTGGTTAAGCCCATTCCTGAAATTCCAGATGGAAGTCACAAGGGAAAGAATGGAGATCAATCCCATTTCTGGGAGGTTAAAAGAAGCATGTCTATGCAAGGGTTTTGGATCCACACTCACATGATCTGCTCTTAAATGGCTGCTAAGTCTTCCCGCTTACTCTATTACTCCATTTGCTAATCTAGTTAATCTGTCTAATAGTCAATTTTCATGTAGAAGAAAATTTAAACGATTAACTAGTGATCTATATAGGGTAACACAAGGTCAAAATGAATCACTTAGAGATTACATCACTAAGTTTAGTAAAGAATCCTTAGATATCCCTAACCTGGATATAGCTACGGCTGTAGAAGCCTTTAAAATGGGTTTACTTAGGGATTCAATGTTCTATGATGATCTTGTCATGTCCCCTTGCAGGAACTTAGATGAGGAAAGGAACAGGGCCCTTAGGTTCATCCGTTTAGAGGATGACAAAAGGATCCACGAGAGATTGTCAGGATCCTCAAAGCAAGACAAATAAGGATCCTATCTCAAGGATAACTGATCCAAGCAATACTCCAAGCATGGCAACCAGAATGTGCATGCTGTGGAACAAGAGGAAGATGATGAGGATTATCCTCCTATTTCTGAATATTGTTTTTCTGCTAATAATAATGAACTAATCCTTTCTATGCAGAGTTTAGGTGACAAGGTTAGGTGGCCAAGGAAGAATGACAAACCGCCTCCCACCAAAGACGAATCGAAATGGTGTGCTTACCATGGGGATTCTGGTCATCTCACAGATGAGTGCATAGCATTAAGGAAGGAGATAGGTTATCTTTTGAGCAAAGGATACTTGAAGGAATTGCTTGGAAGGAAAAAGTCAAGGATCAAGGATCCTGAGAAAGTTCCTGAAAAAGCTCCTCCTCCACCAGCTGATGCTCAAATCATCCATTTCATCTCCGGAGGTTCTCAGCAGCTAAGAGACATGCAAAGGAAACAAAGATGGAGAATAGGGACAGACCTGTTCGAACTTCCATCCTTACCCAGGAAAAAGTCATATACTTTGATGGGGATGACCATGTCGACATACATGATCCTCATCATGACGGTTTGGTTATTACATTATTTATATCTAACCATTTTGTTCACAGGATTCTCATTGATGGGAAAAGCTCAGTGAACATAATCCAGTTGGATGTCCTCAATAGAATGGACATCCTTGAATCCGATATTGTCCAAAGATCATCTGTCCTTGTGGGATTCAGTGGAGAGACAAAGATTACATTGGGGGACATCAAACTTCCTATCTATATAGAGGGAGTGAATTATGTTAAAAAAAAATTCTATGTTATTGATTGCTTATCTTGCTGTAATGTTATCTTTGGCAGGCCATGGATACACGATATGAAGGCAGTCCCCCTCAACATATCATCAATGTGTCAAGCTCCCAACTCTATGAGATATGGTGAAGATAGAAAGTGATCAGCCGGAGGCAAAGAACTGTTACACTTCTTCAATGAAGCCAGCCTCCAAGGAGCAAGACGTCATGGAGGCAAGAGAGCAAGACGTCAAGGATATTATGTTGAACCCAGAGGATCCTGAATCCAAAATTTTTACAGGATCCGGGATCCTAGACAGTATTAAGCAGGATTTAGTATCCTTATTGAAAAGAAGAAAATCTACCTTTTCTTGGAAACATGAAGACATGACAGGTATATCTAAGGATGTTATTATTCACAAACTTGGTATTGACAGGTCTTTCAAGCCAATACACCAAGAAAGGAGGAAATTTGCACCCGAAAGAAATGCCATTATCCAAGAAGAGGTAGACAAATTGCACAAGGTATGTAAGACATATTGACGAAGAATAAGAAGTTTGAGTGGTCTGATAAGCATGAAGCTGCACTCAAGGTTCTTGTTAGGGGAGGATTTTCCAATGATCAGTGATCCTCATTTACTGTTGGGTTTAGTGATCCTCAATTCTGTCTGAATTAGTGATCCTCAGAAAGTATTGTAGGATCAGGATCATGGATCATCATAAGGATCCTTATACTAACGATTGTCTGCTTCGAATATGATGTTGTTTTGCAGGAGTACGAGCTTGGACTTGGTCTTGGCGATATTCCTGGAGCATATTCCATAACTTATTCCGCACGTCCTTGACTGAAGTGGACGTTATGGGGTTCGTGGAGGACTTGCATGAAATGCGGAATGTTTGTTAGCTTAGATATTTTTTTCATTTTTAAAAGGGATAGCGAGCTAAATAGAAAACACTTGGCTATTTTTAGCTTAACACACACACTTGTAACTGCTCTCACCAGCTCTTGACAATTCACTTGGCGATTACACACTTTTTTGCACATTACACTATAGTGATCCTTGTAATTAGCTCGCTATCATCCGAAGTTGTAATACATTTCTTGTTTAATCTGAGTTGGTGATCGGTAGTTTCCATCACCCGAGGTTTTTTATGTCGGAGATCATTCATTGATCAAGGGCTTTTTCCTCGTATAAATCTTTGTGTCACTTGTTCATTTCATTTCTGAGTGATCCTTAGTATTGTTCATTGATTCAAGCATCACACCTCACAACAGAAAGTTTGGTTACATTATCATTGCTTGATTTTTTACCAAAACAGTTTGGCGCCCACCGTGGGGCAATTGGTGCTTCATTCCTAAGAAGATTCATACTTTTGTGGTCATTTCGGTTCATTACAACCAAGCAGATGGCTTCCTCAACAAAGAATACATCAAGTTCTATGCCGGCAATTAGTTCTTCACAAGGCGTTCCACCTTTGCCTCCACCACCTTCTGGATCCCAGAAGAATGCTGAGAATGCAGCGAAGAGACAACCCCCCATTTTCACAAAACCACCAACTTCTTGTGTTTCTTCTAATCCTACTACTAATGATCTTTACACTCCGATTTTGCAGATGAGGAATCACGCACAAGAGCAGGACAAAACCAACGAAAGGATCCTCCGGGAGATCGCTGAGATCAAGAAACAGAAGAAATCAGTGGAGGATCATTCTCCTCTGATACCAAGGTCATTGGATTTCGATACTCCAGTTGTGACTACCTTACAATCGACAATTCCGGGCATCCAGTATCAAAGTGGTCCATCAGAAAGGCGTTATGGAACAGCAACTATGAGTCGGGCATTTGGCACTCACTTCCAGCCTCAAGGATCCTCTTCTCAGCCATCGGGATCCTCTTTTCAGCATCAAGGATACTTCACGTCAGGAGGATATTTGGGAATGCATGCAGTTCAAGGATCCTCTATGGCTCCAGGATCCTCCCAGGTTCAAGGATCCTCTATGGCTCCAGGATCCTCCCAGGTCCATGGATCCTCCATGGCTCAAGGATCCTTCCAGCTTCAAGGATCCTCTATGGCTCCAGGATCCTCCCAGGTCCAAGGATCCTCCATGGCTCAAGGATCCTTCCAACTTCAAGGATCCTCTATGACTCCAGGATCCTCCCAGTTTCTAGGATCCTCTCTGCCCCAAGGATCCTTTCAGGTTTAAGGATCATCTCAGCTTTAAGGATCCAACATCTTTCAGGATCAGGGATTCTTAAGAAGTATGCAACCTCCGAGCACTGATGTTCATCAAGGAGACTTCATACCAGTGCAGACCATTGCTTCATCTGGTCCTTCGATCATACCAGAATCCCGTCCATATGGATTCACATCCGCAATTCCAAACATGAATCCTCCGGGAGGTAACACTTTTAATAATTCATATAACACTAACCATGGCTCAATGCAGGATACATGTATCAATCAGGCTATGGCTAGGGAATTACAGAAACTTAAGGATATGATATCCAGTGTACCAGGAGTGGTTAAACCCATTCCTGAAATTGCAGATGGTAGCCATAGGATATCTCGTTTTGCACCACCCTTATGTGATGTTGAGATACCCAAAAGGTTCCATATACCATCTATGAAGCTATATGATGGTTCAACAGATCCAGAAGAGCATGTGGCTCAGTATAGGGAGAGGATGGAGATCAACCCAATTCCTGAGAGGTTAAAGGAAGCATGTCTATGCAAGGGATTTGGATCCACACTCACAGGATCTGCTCTTAAGTGGCTGCTAAGTCTTCCCCCTTACTCTATTACTTCATTTGCTAATCTAGTTAATTTGTTTAATAGTCAATTCTCTTGTAGTAGAAAATTTGAACGATTAACTAGTGATCTATATAGGGTAACACAAGGTCAAAATGAATCACTTAGAGATTATATCACTAAGTTTAGCAAAGAATCCTTAGATATTCCTAATTTGGATATTGCTACGGCTGTAGAAGCCTTTAAAATGGGATTGCTTAGGGATTCACTATTCTATGATGATCTTGTTATGACACCTTGCAGGAATCTTGATGAAGTAAGAACCAGGGCCCTTAGGTTCATCCGCCTAGAGGATGACAAAAGGATCCAGGATAGATTGACAGGATCCTCAAAACAGGAGAAACAAGGATCCTACTTCAGGAACAACAAATCCAAGTCCTACAACAAGTCTGATAACCAGAATGTGCATGCAGTGGGACAAGAAGAGGATGATGAGGATTATCCTCCTATTTCTGAATACTGTTTTTCTGTTGATAACAATGAACTAATCCTTGCAATGCAGAATCTAGGTGAGAAAGCTAGGTGGCCGAGAAAAAGTGATAAACCAGCTGCTACAAAGGATAAGTCCAAGTGGTGTGCATATCATGAGGATTTCGGGCATCTCACTGAAGAGTGTATTGCACTAAGAAAGGAAATTGGTTACTTGTTGAGCAAGGGGCATTTGAAGGAACTTTTGGGACGAAAGAAGTCAAGGATCCAGGATCCTGAAAGGATCCCAGAAAGGGCTCCTGCTCCTCCAGCAGATGCACAAGTTATAAACTTCATATCCGGTGGATCAGACATTTGTGGCACTTCCTTTTCAGCAGCCAAGAGACATGCTAAGGAAACCAAGATGGATAATGGGGACAGACCCATCCGGACCTCCACCGTCACCAAGGATAAGATCATAACTTTTGATGAGGATGATCGTGTTGATTGTTAGGGGAGGATTTCTAAATGACCAGTGATCCTCAATTACTGTTGGGTTTCGTGATCCTCACTTCTGTTAGAATTGGTGATCCTCAGAAGTATTGCAGGATCAGGATCATGGATCATCTTAAGGATCCTTATACTAACGATTGTCTACTTTGAATATGATGTTGTTTTGCAGGAGTACCAGCTTGGACTTGGTCTTGGCGATATTCCTGGAGCATATTCCATGACTTATTCCGCACGTGCTTACCTGAAGTGGACGTTATGGAGTTCGTGGGGGACTTGCATGAATTGCGGAATGTTTGTTAGCTTAGATATTTTCCATTTTTAAAAGGGGTAGCGAGCTAAATAGAAAACACTTGGCTATTTTTGGCTACACACACACTAACAACTGCTCTCACCAGCTCTCGGCAATTCGCTTAGCAATTTCATACACTTTTCATACACCTTTTGTACGTTACACTGTAGTGATCCTTGTAATTAGCTCGCTATCATCCGAAGTTGTAACACATTTCTTATTTAATTTGAGTTGGTGATCGGTAGTTTCCATCACCTGAGGTTTTTTATGCCGGAGATCATTCATTGATCAAGGGCTTTTTCATCGTATAAATCTTTGTGTCACTTGTTCATTACATTCTAGAGTGATCCTTAGTGTTGTTCATTGATTCAAGCATCATACCTCACAACAGAAAGTTTGGTTGCATTATCATTGCTTGATTTTTGACCAAAACAGTTTGGCGCCCACCGTGGGGCAATTGGTGCTTCATTCCTAAGAAGATTCATACCTTTGTGGTCATTTCGGTTCATAACAACCAGGCAGATGGCTTCTTCAGCGAAGAACACTTCAAACTTAATGCCGTCACTCAGTTCTTCACAAGGCGTTCCTCCTTTGCCTCCACCACCTTCTGGATCCCAGAAGAATGCTGAGAATGCTGCGAAGAAACAAACCCCCATTTTCACAAAACCACCAACTTCTTCTGTTTCAACTAATCCTACTACTAATGATCTTTATGTTCTGATTTTACAGATGAGGAATCATGCACAAGAGCAGAACAAAACCAACGAAAGGATCCTCCGGGAGATCGATGAGATCAAGAAACAGAAGAAATCAGTGGAGGATCACTCCCCTCTGATGCCAAGATCGCTGAACTTTGACACTCCAGTCATAACTTCCCAACACTCAACAGTTCCGGACGTGCAATACTTGGGTGAATTACCAGGAAGGCGTTATGGAACAACAACTATGAGTCAGGCATTTGGCTCTCACTTCCAGCCTCAAGAATTCTCTTCTCAACCATCAGGATCCTCTTCTCAGCATCAGGGATACTTCACGTCAGGAGGATATTTGGGAATGCATGCAGTTCAGGGATCCTCCCAGGTCCAGGGATCCTCCCAGGTCCAGGGATCCTCCCAGGTCCAGGGATCCTCCCAGGTCCAGGGATCCTCCCAGGTCCAGGGATCCTCCCAGGTCCAGGGATCCTCCCGGGTTCATGGATCCTCCCAGGTCCAAGGATCCTTCCCGGTCCAAGGATCCTCCCTTGTCCCAGGATCCTCTCTGGTTCCAGGATCCTTTTAGGTTCAAGGATCATCTCAACTTCAAGGATCCAACGTCCTTCAGGATCAAGGATTCTTGAGAAGTATGCAGCCTCAGAGCTCGGACGTTCATCAAGGAGACTTCATACCAATGTAGACCATTGCTCCCTCTGGTCCTTCAATCATGCCAGAGTCTCGTCAATATGGATTCACATCCGCAATTCCAAACACGAATTCTGTGGGAGGTAACACTTTTAATAATTCATATAACACTAACCATGGCTTAGTGCAGGATACAGGTATTAATCAGGCTATGGCTAGAGAGCTACAGAAGCTTAAGGATATGATATCCAGTGTACCGGGAGTGGTTAAACCCATTCCTGAAATTGCAGATGGTAACCATAGGATATCTCGTTTTGCACCACCCTTATGTGATGCTGAGATACCTAAGAGATTCCAGATACCATCTATGAAGCTGTATGATGGTTCGACGGATCCAGAGGAGCATGTAGCTCAATACAGGGAGAGGATGGAGATCAATCCAATTCCTGAAAGGTTAAAAGAAGCATGTCTATGCAAGGGATTTGGATCCACACTTACAGGATCTGCTTTTAAATGGATGCTAAGTCTTCCCCCTTACTCTATTACTTCATTTGCTAATCTAGTTAATTTGTTTAATAGTCAATTCTCTTGTAGTAGAAAATTCGAACGATTAACTAGTGATCTATATAGGGTAACACAAGGTCAAAATGAATCACTTAGAGATTACATCACTAAGTTTAGTAAAGAATCCTTAGATATTCCTAAGTTGGATATTGCTACGGCTGTAGAAGCCTTTAAAATGGGATTGCTTAGGGATTCATTATTCTATGATGATCTTGTCATGACACCTTGCAGGAATCTTTATGAAGTAAGAACCAGGGCCCTTAGGTTCATCCGCCTAGAGGATGACAAAAGGATCCAGGATAGATTGACAGGATCCTCAAAACAGGAGAAACAAGGATCCTACTTCAGGAACAACAAATCCAAGTTCTACAATAAGTCTGATAACCAGAATGTGCATTCAGTGGAACAAGAAGAGTATGATGAGGATTATCCTCCTATTTCTGAATACTGTTTTTCTGTTGATAACAATGAACTAATCCTTGCAATGCAGAATCTAGGTGAGAAAGCTAGGTGGCCAAGGAAAAGTGATAAACCAGCTGCTACAAAGGATAAGTCCAAGTGGTGTGCATATCATGAGGATTTTGGGCATCTCACTGAAGAGTGTATTGCACTAAGAAAGGAAATTGGTTACTTGTTGAGCAAGGGGCATTTGAAGGAACTCTTGGGACGGAAGAAGTCAAGGATCCAGGATCCTGAAAGGATCCCGGAAAAGGCTCCTGCTCCTCCAGCAGATGCACAAGTTATAAACTTCATATTCGGTGGATCGGACATTTGTGGTACTTCCTTTTCAGCAGCCAAGAGACATGCCAAGGAAACCAAGATGGATAATGGAGATAGACCCATCCGGACGTCCACTGTCACCGAGGATATGATCATAACTTTTGATGAGGACGATCGTCTTGATGTCCAGGATCCTCATCATGATGGTCTTGTAATTACATTGTTTATTTCTAACCACTTTGTTCGCAGGATCCTTATAGATGGAGGAAGCTCTGTGAACATCATTCAGCTTGATGTCCTCAAGAAGATGAATATCCCGGAGTCTGATATTATCCCAAGATCCTCAGTACTTGTGGGATTCAGTGGAGAAACTAAGAATACATTGGGGGACATCGAATTCCCAATCTATATTGAAGGATTGCATTCTTATAAAAAATTTTGTGTTATAGATTGCTTATCATGTTGCAATGTTATCCTTGGCAGGCCATGGATACATGATATGAAGGCAGTTCCATCCACCTATCATCAATGTGTAAAGCTTCCAAGTCCTTGGGGAGTGGTGAAAATTGAGAGTGATCAACAAGAAGCTAAGAATTGCTATACCTCATCAATGAAGCCAGCCTCAAGACCAAGGGAGCAATAGCAATTAAAGTATCCTTCAAGAGATGTCTTGGAGGCAAGAGAGCAGGACTTGAAGGAAATCCTCATGGATCCTGAGGATCCTGAATCCAAGATCTTCATAGGATCAGGGATCCTTAGCGACATCGAACAGGAGCTAGTATCCTTCCTTAAGAGAAGGAAATCCACCTTTGCCTGGAAACATGAAGACATGACAGGTATATCTAAGGATATAATTACTCATAAACTTGGCATTGATAGGTCATTCAAGCCTATACATCAAAAGAGGAGGAAGTTTGCACCTGAAAGGAATGCTATTATCTAGGAAGAGGTAGATAAGCTACTTCGAGCAGGTATGATAAGAGAGGTTAAGTATCCAAGATGGTTAGCCAATGTGGTTGTTGTTCAAAAGAAAAATGGAAAGTGGAGGGTATGTGTCGATTTTACTGATTTAAACAAGGCATGTCCCAAGGATCCTTTCCCATTACCCCACATTGACTCCATGGTGGATGCTACCGTGGGTCATGAGTTGTTGACTTTTATAGATGCTTCATCTGGATTTCAACAAATTCAGATGGAACCATCTGATCAAGAGGATACAACCTTTATGACCCCAACTGGTATATACTGTTATATTGCTATGCCATTTGGATTAAGGAATGCAGGTGCTACTTACCAAAGGCTTGTCAATATGATGTTCAAGGCACAAATTGGACACACTATGGAAATCTATATTGATGACATGGTGGTTAAGTCCAAGAAAGCTGAGGATCACCTTAAAGACTTGGAGGAAGCATTCAATATCCTTGATAAATTTAATATGAAACTAAATCCTTCCAAGTGTCATTTTGGTGTTAAGGCAGGTAAATTCTTAGGATATATGGTGACAAAGAGGGGCATTGAAGCAAGTCCAGAACAAATCAAGGCTATTGTGAATATCAAATCTCCTGCCAATGCTAAGGATGTACAAAGATTGACAGGCAGGATCGCAGCCTTGAACAGATTCATATCCAAATCCTCAGAAAAGTGCAAGGAATTCTATGACATCCTGAGGAAGAACAAGAAATTTGAATGGACTGAGAAGCATGAAAATGCCCTTAAAGCTCTTAAGGATTACCTATCCTCAGCCCCAGCTTTGATGAAACCAGAAAAGGGAGATGTATTATCCTTATACCTAGCAGTATCCTCAAAAGCAGTAAGTGCGGTCCTTGTTAAGGATCACCAAGGTACACAACATCCTGTTTATTATGTAAGTAAGAGTTTACTTGATGCTGAATCCAGGTATTCACACTTAGAAAAACTTATCCTTGCATTAATTATGGCATCTACTAAATTGAGGCATTATTTTGAGACTCATGCCATTATTGTTAAGACTAATTTTCCAATTAAGAATGTTCTCAGGAAACCTGAAATGTCAGGAAGGATGGCTAAGTGGGCAGTGAAGCTGAGTGCATATGATATAAGATATGAACCAAGGACTGCCATCAAATCCCAAGCCTTAGCTGACTTTGTGGCAGATTTTAGTAGTGACTTGCAAAAGGAAGCTGAGTTAGAAGTCCAACAACTTGAAGAGACTAAGGATCCTTGGATTCTCTTCACTGAGGGAGCCTCCAATGTAAAAGGGACAGGACTTGGAATACTACTAAAATCGCCACAGGGGGACAGAATACCCCACTCCATAGCTTGTGAATTTCAAACTACCAACAATGAGGCTGAGTATGAAGCCTTGATAGCTGGTTTGCAAATTGCTAAGCATATGAGGATCAGGTATCTTGAGTTTGACACAGGTACCAAGGGAAGAGAATGCAGAGGCTGATGTGTTGGACCGTTCTACGACCTTGAAACGTCAGTTAAGGCAGTTCATCTTTGAGTACGAAGGCGGAATCAACGTAAACAAAGTCATAACAGCTAGTTTCCTTTTAATCTTTCTTTTCTGATTGATATTCGTGCTTGTACAATATATTCTGATACAAAACCGACAGCACTTCGTCTCACATACAATGACCAAGTCCTTTTCAAATGACACACACAACATCTATATATAGTCCTGTTGATTTCGCTTGAGCCCATTTCAAGCGAAATCTTCTGTTGTTGATTTCGCTTGAACCCATTTCAAGCTAAATCTCCTATGTTGATTTCGCTTGAACTCATTTCATGCTAAATCTTCTGTGTTGATTTAGCTTGAAACACACATAAACCCTTTCAAGCGAAATCTACAAGTTTAAACATATAAAACCCTAATTTAAACCCTATTGTGTGTTCATTCAACCTATCTAGACACAAGACTTGATAATGACGTAATCAACAGACATTCAATGCACCAACAGACTCCCCCTTGGATGTTGATGAAGTCTTTGGCTTCAAGTCTTTGTCTTTATCATTCTTCAAACATTGTAAAAACTCTCTTAAATCTTTATCTTCAAACTTTAAACTTCAATCTTCCCTTTGACTGTTGATCCAGACTCCCCCTTTCACAGACTCCCCCTCTCACTATGCTAGAATATGAGATATCTGGTTCAAGCTTTGACAATTAGCTTCCGTTTGGGAATAATGAAGACCAATCCTGTTACTCAACCAACAAACATTACAAACTATCTTTCCAATAATAACTCACAAACTCAATCAGTTTTAACAATCCACTCAAGTATTCAGGTCCAAGTTAATAACCCTGATCACTTGATTAATCTACCAAGTCCAAATTAATGACCTTGGTTGATCTTTTGACGAATCAATACTGATTTTAAAACATTTTTTTTTCAACCAATTTACACATTTCTGAAAATAACAAGTATCAAATTAATGAACTTGTTTTTGACTTTTCAATAAAACAAACTCTATCAAAATAAGCTCTCCTCATTCTTCAGTTCAGAATCTCCTGCATCTGCTTCAAACAACTGAGAATCCAACAATCAACTCTCCACTTTGGTTTGTCAGAAAATAAAGCAGAAATAAAATCTTTTTGGATTTTATCAAAATGTTCTAAACTAAGAAATGAAATACAGAAAACTTAAATTGCAGAAAGTAAACAAAGTAAACTATTTACAAACATATTTTTGGTGAGCGTGTCAGGGAATCATATCAGCTTTTCAGACAAATTACAAGTACCATTAAGCTACATTTCATACTTAGAATTAAACAATTCACCTCGATTGTCGATATACTGATCCATCTTAAATTCCCACACAAATTTCAATTTACTCAGGATACGATTTAGATGAATTATGAACTTAGCTCATTCATGTGTCCCACCTCTTGAATATACTCCCGTATCCAGAATCCCAATAATCAGTCTTACAGGTGAGTATACTACAATGATATCTGTATATAAATTAGGTATGCGAGGGCCGAGGGATCTCAGGTCGATACTTCCGTATACGCAGAGAGATATCAGCTTCGACTTTACGGTATGTCCCCTTTAGAGGATCTTTTTGCTTACAACAGCAGCGACTATCAATTTTATTGTTTCATCGGCATGCTGAGGGTTTAATGCTATATTTCAAGCATTGCAGAAAGTATTATCCAAGGACTAGGTCAGAACCACCGTTCAGCAGAAGTCCCGGAATAATACCCCAGACATCATTGAGTATAAAGACCTAGTATATCAGATTATGAGACCTTTCAAACGAGATTTCAGGGGTTACCTATATATCCAAGTAGTGTTCCCCACGAAATTCACAAGTTTGAATTTAGGTTTATATCCCGAATAAATCTACTAAATGTGCGAAAGCCTATCGACACATCATCAGTGAGACTGTTTAACTCATATATACTTTACAAATCTTTAGCATACTGTAATCGTCTAGCCGATGTACTATCATTTTCCCTATATACACAAGCTCTTTTTCAGATTTTATCATGTTTTTGAATTTTTGCATTTTTTACTGTTTTTGTATTTTCTGAAAATATAAACTATATACAAATATCTACTCCCCCTAAATACCAAAACAAGTAAAAAAACGACAAACCGTTGCAGATTGTTTCTCGTCTTCATCCGCAACAGTACTTTCATCAACGCCCACAATTCCATCCGACACCGAAAGAAGCTTCATACCATTCAGTTTTAACAAATATTTAAACCGATTTTTATCAAAAGCTTTGGTATGTAAATCAGCTTTCTGTTCGTCAGTGTGGATTTTCTCAATTCGTATCAACTTTTTCTCAAAACAATCACGAATAAAGTGATGACGAATTTCTATGTGTTTAGTTTTAGCGTGATGTACTGGATTCTTTGTTATATTTATAGCGGCCTCATTATCAACAAAAAGAGGTGTGTTAAGAAACTGCAAACCGTAGTCGCGCATCTGTTGCTGTATCCACAAGATCTGAGAGCAGCAACTGCTAGCAGAAACATACTCTGCTTCACATGTAGATAACGCCACAGACGTTTGTTTCTTACACTGCCAGGTAACCAATCTAGGACCAAAGAACTGGCATCCTGCAGTTGTTGATTTTGAATTGACTTTGCAGCATCCGAAATCCGAATCGGAATACCCTTCGAGCGTAAAGTCGCCTTTCCTAGGATACCACAACCCCAATGAAGGAGTTCCTTTCAGGTAGCGCAATATCCTCTTCACAATAATCATATGCGATGCTCTCGGGTTAGACTGAAATCTTGCTGCGAGGCACGTTGGGTACATGATATCAGGACGTGAAGCAGTTAGGTACATTAAAGAACCTATCATGGAACGGTAAAACGTTTCATCAGCCCTGTCTCCGGTGAGATCTGGGTGAATCCCATGATTTGTTGCAAGTGGGGTAGCAGCTGGAGTAGAACTTGACATCCCAAATTTCTGTAGAATATCATGAACATACTTTGACTGATGAATGAAAATTCCCTCAGGAAGTTGTTCAACTTGTAAACCCAGAAAGAATTTCATCTCCCCCATTGATGACATTTCAAACTTTTGCTTCATCACTGATTCAAAATCTTTGCATAGATTTTCATTTGTCGACCCAAAGATTATATCGTCCACATAAATCTGAACTATCAGAAGATGACCATCGACCTCTTTAGTGAAGAGAGTGGCATCCACTTTTCCACGAATGAACTTATTGGCTAGTAGGTGTTGAGACAAAGTCTCGTACCAGGCTCTCGGGGCCTGATGTAAACCATATAGCGCTTTGTCCAATAAGTAGACTTTGTTTTTGTGGATTGGATCGGTAAAGCCCGGTGGCTGACCGACATAAACCTCCTCTTTAACCTTCCCATAAAGAAACGCCGATTTAACATCCAACTGATAAACTTTAAAGTTCTTCCAAGACGCAAATGCTAGGAAAATTCTGATTGCCTCTAGTCGTGCTACAGGAGCATAGACTTCGGTAAAATCAATCCCCTCCTGTTGACTAAAGCCCTGAACAACGAGTCGAGCTTTATTTCTTATAACAACTCCTCTATCGTCCCTCTTGCACTTGAACAACCACTTGGTGTTAATCTTTCTCTGACCATCCGGCAAATCAACTAACTTCCACACTCCTAATTTCTCGAATTGACTAAGTTCCTCCTGCATTGCATTGATCCAAGAGTCTTCAGTAAGCGCCTCTTTGTAAGTTCTTGGCTCAACCTGCGAGATAAAACAACTCAATGAGAATTCAGTTTGCAAAGGAGCAACTTTTGTATAGAAACAAGTAAGCCCTTTATCAATCTGTCTTCGAGTGCGAACGCCTGTCTGCAATTCTCCTATGATCAACTCCTCTGGATGATATGAAAAAGTTCGTGGCATCACTTCACTTGGAACATCTACATTTCCCTCCAGATTAGTAACATTCTGTTCTGCATCTTGTTCACCAACTTGGTTTGTTTGACTTGAAATCTGAATTTGCTCCCCCTCCGAATCTGAATCACCATGATAAAAAACTGGCATGTTTTCAGCTTCTAGATTATCATTCTGAGCCGACTGATTATCCTGAGCAACTTCATTCTGTTGGACATCATCATGTTCACCAGCATTGCTTGGACCTGCTTCATCATCATTTGAAGTTTCCTGTGGTCTCCTCAAATACTCAGCTGGGAACCTTAGCTGTGACTCATATTCACGCAAAATATCCAACTCATCAAAGAAATCTTCATTATCCTCTGATTCTTCTCTCATGTCAAACGAATCCCACAGTTTGTCATAATGATAACGCCATGAATCACCAGGATTCTGTGGCGGCATAGTATAACCTTGACATTCAACATTTGCAGCTTCAATAATCCGCTTTTCAGTTGGAACGAAAACACGTCGCATCGGATTTGCATAACCAACAAAAATTCCCTCAATGCTCTTCGAACCAAACTTTCCATGAGGCTCTATAACCGTACAGGGTGACCCAAATGGTTCTAGATACTTCAAATTCGGTTTGCGGTTATTGATTAGCTCAAAACATGTTTTGTTGAACTTCTTGACAGTGAGAACCCTGTTGAGCGTATAGCATGCGGCGGAAACAGCTTCAGCCCAAAAATTAATCGGTAACTTTGAATCTGCAAGCATAGTTCTAGCCGTCTCGATTAGTGTCCGGTTTTTGCGTTCTGCGACTCCATTCTGCTGCGGAGTATACGGAGCACTAAACTCATGCAAAATACCTCTTTCATCACAAAATTCTTCCATCTTGCTGTTCTTGAATTCAGTACCATTATCACTTCGAATTCTTTTGATACGCCTTTGGTACAAATTCTCAATCTTCCTAAACAGCCCCATCAAACTGTCAAATGTTTCATCTTTCGTCTTCAAGAAAGAAACCCACGAAAATCTGGAATAATCATCAGTAACGACCAAACAATAGTAATCTCCTGTAATGCTTTTGACATTCACCGGACCAAACAAATCCATGTGAAGTCTTTCCAGAGGTCTCGAAATTGAATTGACTTGCTTTGTAGGGTGTGACTTTTTCTTCTGCTTGCCTTTGATACAGCTAATGCACTCCTCTTCCAGATGAAAACCTTTGATATTAACACCCAAAACCAAATCATTGTGCACCAAGTGATTCATCTTCCTTAGGTGAATATGCCCTATCTTGCGGTGCCACAATCTTGATTCTTTCTCAGTTGCTCTAGACACAAAACAATGTGCTTGACCAGTAGTTGTAGTTGCTACACTCATATCTAACACATATAAATCATTCACTCTAGGTGCCCGCATGATAATCCATTCTTCAGGAACAACAAATCCTGGTTTCAATATCAAACATTCTTTATCAGTGAAGTGAGTAGTATACATATTGTCACAAATCTGCGAGATACTAAGTAGATTGTTCTCCAGCTCAGTGATGTAATTAACTCTCTCAAACGTCACAATCCCGTTGGATAACGTTCCTTCACCAATAATTTGACCACCTTCATGACCAGCAAATCCTACGTAACCACCATTAATGTTTCTCACATCATACAGCAATGCAGTCTTCCCTGTCATATGTCGAGATGCTCCACTATCCATGATCCATCTGGATACAAGTTGTGGAAGATCCTGCACAAAAACAAACTTCAAATTAACCAACTACAATAAAGATGCCGATTCATGCTTCGCGATCCAGGAAGCTCCGACAATTCAAACTGCTTATTCAAACATGGTGTCCACCCAGGCCTCATCAGCCTTAGGTGTAACCTTGACTCTAGCAATTTGAATTTTGAAATTTTCAGCCTTCAAAGGTGGAAAATTTGCATCATAATCAACCGAAATTGATTCTTTAGCCTTTTTCACTTCAGAAGTTGAAATTTTCATTTCAGTTTTTGGTTTCCAAACTTGTTGAGATAATGCAACCTGTTTATAAAACTTGTCGTTTTTAGTTACCACTTTCTTTACAGGTTCATTTTTCACTTTGATGTTATTTTTCACACTCTTTTTCTCAACAATGATTGATGCTTTACCCTTCACATCAACTTTCTTCTTTTGTCTATCAACAACTTCAGTCTTAGACTTGGAGTTGGTGCAATTTCTTGCAATGTGACCAACTTTGTTACATCTAAAACATGTACGAGTATCAACAACTCGACTTGTGCCTTCAGACTGAGGTTGTGAGGCTCTCTTCTCAAAGAACTCTTTATTTGATTTTGAAAAAATTTCATTTTCCTCATCAGAGAGTGAACTTGAACCATTCACAAACACCTTTTTTTCTGCAAATCTTTTTTTTTGAAAACTTTTCTTCTGATAACTCTTACCACCCCGATAACCACCCGACCAATTGTTTCGATTGTTGTTATAAAACCGTGATGGAACAACAGGCTTTTTGTAATAAGCTTTATCTTTCTCAAAATTCATTTGCCTTTTTGTTTGACTCAAACTGTTCACTTCTGACAACTCAACTTCAATCAATTTGAACACATTTGTCAACTTTTTCACATTAACATTCTCAATGGGAAACTCAGAATCCGAATACAACTTATCAGATCCAGCCATCTTGTACATCACAAGACCCGGTTCATCACTTAAGTTGTTTTTGGATTTTGGTTTCTGAATGTACTTGTCCAAGAAACACCCATCTTCCACAGTAGTGTCACTATCCATTTTTAGCACATTTTCAACAACACCTTTTACAATATCATTTTGGACACTATCGTCATTGGAAGATGTGAACGTGACATCAATGTTCTCTGGAAGTTTAACTTCACTTTCTTCCTCAATTTCAACCAACCCAGACTGCTTTTTAGTGTAATTATCAAGAACAGGTGGTGGAACTTGATGAAACCCCACCCCAGTTCCATCACAATACACATCTTCGCCTGCTTTGTCTTTCCCGATGGGTTTGGGAATAATATGTTGCAACACAAAGCTTGCGGAGCTGTAACTGTTAAGCTTCAACTGGATTCGCTCGTTTTCGATTACAGCCTCTTGAACTTTAAGTTTCAATTTAGCGATTTCATCCAGTTGTTGGTTGATTGATTCTTCTTTTACTCTAAGCACTGCTTTTAAATGTTCATTTTCTTTAAAAGTTTTACCATTTCGATCATCACAATCTTTCATTGTGCTTTTGAGTTTTTCAAATTTTTCAGAAATCTGACGGTTTTCAAGAATCAACTTTTCATTTTCATTTTTAACTTTATCATGATCAATTTTATCATTTTCAATTTGACTAGTTAATTCTCTTATCCGTTCAGTTGAAGCTTTAACCATTTTGTCACGATCAAGAATTTGATTCTCAACGCTTCTGACCTTTGCTGTCAGATCATCAACTTTCTTTCCGTTGAGATACGTGACTGTGCTACAAAATTTGCACTCTTTGTTGCAATTTTTGCAATCAGTATTTCCATCAATTTTCTTACCTGACACATTTGTTGACACATCTGAACTGACCTGGCTTTTTGACTCAGACACGAAGTTAGAGTCTACCTCAAGTGCCTTAGCAGCCAGCACTTTGTCAGCCATTTTTCCGAGGTTTTCAGCAGTCAACTCCTGCGTTGTGTCAATAACTCCAGTATCAACTTTCTTTGCTTTCTCGATCTCTTCTTTCTCTTTTCTCTCTTTCTCTCTTTCTCTTCTTCTTTCATTTTCTCGGTTGGAGTTCCCCACCATTTGTGTTGCCAATACTCATCATCATCTTTGTACTGCTGGATTATGGCTTCGATATCAAGCGTACTGTCATCGATCGCAATATTTCCATATTCATCAAGATAACACTCTCTGTCCGGATCCCATCTATTTGCTCTCCTTGCTTCCAGAAAGATACGAGATATTCTAATGATTTTGTTTTCAGCTATCATTTTTCTGTATCTGTACTTTTGCTCTTCAGTTCGATCATCTTTCCACGGAATAGGATCATCATTTTTCGCCATGAATGCGCAACCAACCGCATCTTCTTCTGGTAGAACCTCTTGACTCCAATCATACCCCTCATCATCGTAAATCACTGCAAGAGCTCTAGATTTCTCTTTGTTGTCTTCAACCTGCTTCAATCTAGGCGGCTCGGATTTATTCTGGTGATAAATCGCCTTCTTGTAGTAATCATCTTTGAAAGGGTTCTCCGACTCATCAGCATAAGCGTTTCTGCATTCTCGTTTGAAGTGACCCTTCTGCTTACACTTGAAACAAATCACCTTCGATTTATCGAACCCCAACTTAGTAGATGGACCACCAATTGTCTTTCTGCCGGTAATTTCCATGAATCTTTGTGCTCGACGAACAGCACTTGCCATAACCCAACGAATATCGATCAGTTCCATTTTCTCCGGATCAATCTGATCGTAATCTTCTTTCGTCAGATTTGTGTTGCCTATCTTCCCAGCTACTAACCCTTCATACGATTCCAACACCGATGCTAGAAAGATCATCTGCTGTTTGGCCGACTCCTCGTCAAAATTTTGAGCATTCTTCAAGTCTATTGCAATGTTGCATTGAAAACGATTCTTTGCATCAGAATGACTTCCAGATGATAAAGATCCACTGTGATAACCACTGTGACTTCCACTGCTTTGACCACTTTGACTTTCTTTGCTTGCTGTGGACACATTTTCAACAGAAAACGCAGTTTTTGGAGAAGTTGCTTTTGGCATCATGCTTTTTGGATAATACAAATCCAAATTCTGCTGGTAAGATGAGTGATTGACTTTGTATGTCTTCTTCAACTCCAACTCGTGACTCTCGAGTTTCTCAATCAGCAAATCTAATGTCAACTTTTCTGGTTCTTTGATGGTGTTCTTCAGCATCAACGCATAATATCTCCAATCCATCTCATCAGGCAACGAATCGAACAATTTGTTAATAAGATCTTCTTCAGGAATTTTGATATCATGTCTTACTAACTCCAGCTTTAGATGACCAAACCTTTCTATCATTTTACAAACTGACTCGTTCTTTAAACATCCAAACAGATCAAACTCTTTTCTAAGAAGTTTCTTTTTGTTTTTCACGATTTCAGTACTTCCTAAACATTTCTTTTCTAACTTTGCCCAAAGATCTTTTGCATTTGAATAATCGATCAATGAAATTATGTCTTCTCGGACGGATTGAAATAACAATGCCACACACTTCTGTTCAGCTACAAACGAATCAATCTCCTCAGCTACTCTTAAAGTTTCACCATATTTGTTTCCATGTTCATAACCATTTTTCAAACTCTTCCAGCTAGGAAATGCGAATGCCATCAACCAGTCCTCAAACTTTCTTGACCACCGACTGTATTCCTCAATAGCCATTAGCTTTGGAGGTTTATTGAACGTTCCGAAGGCACTTTCCGATTCCCAAGCTTCCTTTTTCTTCTCTTTTGGAGGATTTTCATTCACATTGCTTGACGAAGTATCATTGTTTCCGGAATCTCCAGCGAACGCGTACATATCGCTGAATGGATTCATGAAAATATCATCCATTGTGAATTTCCTGCAAAATCAGCAAACACTTAGAAAATTTCTAAGTTTTGAAAAAATCAGCAAGTTCAAGCGAAATCCTTGAAGTAAACTCACTTCAAGCGAAATCAATCAAGTATAGACAGTTCAAGCGAAATCACAGAATTACACTCAAGCGAAATCTGATCCAAACTATTTTCAAGCGAAATCTACTATTTCGCTTGTACTGTCCAAGATATTCAAGCGTAATCTAAGAGATCAATTTCGCTTGAACTTGTCAAGCGAAATCCCCTAATACAAGTTCAACGATTCAAGCGAAATCCAGCCAATCAATTTCGCTTGAACTGTTCAAGCGAAATCCTTTGAGTTTCAAGCGAAATCGATGTTATACTTCGAACTCTTTCAAGCGAAATCTGGTTTTAGTACATTTTTCACAAGTTTTAATCTGAATTTTAGTCCGAATCTTTGTAGGCTTTGTTAAAACTATGTTTTACACAATATACTCGAAAATCAGACCATTTCGACCGTTGGAACTCGTTCAAATCAGAAAAGTATAAAAAGAAATGAGTAGAAAGAAGAGAATCCGGTAATATCAAGCTGCTATGGTATAAACTCCTCGTCCTGAGCTCTGATACCACTTGTTGGACCGTTCTACGACCTTCAAACGTCAGTTAAGGCAGTTCATCTTTGAGTACGAAGGCGGAATCAACGTAAACAAAGTCATAACAGCTAGTTTCCTTTTAATCTTTCTTTTCTGATTGATATTCGTGCTTGTACAATATATTCTGATACAAAACCGACAGCACTTCGTCTCACATACAATGACCAAGTCCTTTTCAAATGACACACACAACATCTATATATAGTCCTGTTGATTTCTCTTGAGCCCATTTCAAGCTAAATCTCCTATGTTGATTTCGCTTGAACTCATTTCAAGCTAAATCTTCTGTGTTGATTTAGCTTGAAACACACATAAACCCTTTCAAGCGAAATCTACAAGTTTAAACATATAAAACCCTAATTTAAACCCTATTGTGTGTTCATTCAACCTATCTAGACACAAGACTTGATAATGACGTAATCAACAGACATTCAATGCACCAACATGATGCATTAGCTAATCTAGGATCCCGGAAGATATAAGGATCCCTATTATCCATATCCTGACCCCTGCCATTGAGGATCATATAACTATGGAGATAGGAGAAGATTCTACAATCATCCCTAGTGATGATACTCAACCTCATTCAGGATCATGGATCCTCCCAATCATGAGATACATACAACATGGAGAGATTCCTACAGGAGAAAACCCTAGGGCTTTCAAAATTAAGGTATCTCAGTTTACAATATTGAATAATATGTTGTATAAACGATCTCTTGCAGGTCCATATCTAAGATGCATTGAGGATCCTGAAATCCAAGGAGTCCTAAAGGATTTCCATGAAGGAGATTGTGGAAACCACATTGGGGGCAGAGCATTGTTCTCAAGGATCCTGAGGACAGGATACTATTGGTCTACTATGAAGAAGGATGCTGTGGAGTATGCCAAGAAGTGTGATCCTTGTCAGAGACATAGTAATATCCTTCACCAACCAGCAGAACTCTTGCATCCTATATCCTATTCCTGGCCATTCAAGTGATGGGGAATGGATATAGTTGGAAAGCTTCCTAAGGCACCTGGTGGAAAAGTATTCATGCTTGCTATGACTGATTACTTCTCCAAGTGGATAGAGGCTGAAGCCTTTGCTCAAGTCAGAGAAAAGGAAGTTATATCCTTTATTAAAAGAAACATTATTACTAGATTTGGTATCCCTTCTGAAATTGTTTGTGATAATGGATCCCAATTTATTGGGAATAGAACCACTAACTTTTGTGACAGCTGGGGGATTAAGATGATAACATCAACACCAGTCCACCCACAAGCTAATGGTCAGACAGAATCATCCAACAAGATCACCATCAACAATTTGAAGAAGAAGCTTGGATCCAAAAAAGGAAAATGGGTAGAAGAACTACCTTATGTGCTTTGGGCTGATAGGACAACTCCCAAGAATGCTACTGGCCAAACTCCATTTTCCTTGGTATTTAGGGTAGAATCAGTGATCCCTACAGAGATGGTGGTTCCAACTGCAAGAACAAGCATTCGTGATCCTGAAGGAAATGCTGAAAACTTGGTTCAAGACTTGGATACTATAGAAGAAATCAGGGATTTGGCAAGGATAAGGATAGCTAGTTATCAACAAAGGATGGCTGGAGCCTACAACAAAAATGTCAGGATCAGGAAATTCCAAGTTGGTGATATGGTATTAAGGAAAGCATTTCAGAATACCACCAATCCTGCTGATGGAAAGTTGGCACCAAAATGGGAAGGCCCCTATTTGATTGAAGCTGAAGCAGGAAAGGGGGCATATCGATTGCTAACAATGGAAGGTGATTTGCTACCAAGAGCTTAGAATGCTGTCCATTTGAAGAAATATTTTATGTGACAAGGATCCATGATCCTCAGCCGACAAGTATCCTTGAAGGATCCTTACAGAGTAGATGATCCTCATCTTGGTAACATTCTAATCTCAAACTATTTCATTCTTTTATTCTCTTATATAAGGATAAGGATCCTGCATCCTTTATCCTCCTTTCACTTGATTCTGAGTTTTGAAGGTTCAGGTATCCTTAACTAAGGATTGAGTATCCATAGAAGTATCCAGTTATTTGGGCTTGACCCCAGTTATTTGGGCTTGACCCCAGTTATTTGGGCTTGACCCCAGTTTGGGCCTGTCCCCAGTTTCGCCAGTAGCGCACGATGATCCTGGTATAGTTCATGGCAATGGGACCAGTACTCGCTTTAGGGGCTGACAATTTCATTGTACTGGCTATATTCAGGATCCTACGTATAATGGTAGACGTACCATACATCCGTTCCTAAGGTTTCTAACGTTTTCACGTTAGCTAAGGTTTTGGCATTTTCATGTCACTAAGTTTGGATAGTCGCCAGTGAGGGCCATATTCCAGTTTACATACGATCCTTTGGGCTTGTCCCCAGTTATCCTTTGGGCTTGTCCCCAGTTATCCTTTGGGCTTGTCCCCAGTATATTGGGCTTGTCCCCAGAATTGTTGGGCTTGTCCCCAGTCACTAACTCTTATATTATGTTGGCTTAGTCCCAAGTTGTATCTTATTTCAGGTTTTTGGAGATAAACGACCAAGGATCCTTGATCCTTACTTTCTACTAAGGTTTGTCTTTTGGGTTATCCTGATTATAAATGTTAAAGGATAGGATCCTAACTTGGATTCTCAGGTATGATCCTTAACTATTTTGATTTTATTCATTATTTATTTGAATAACCCTTATCCTTTGACAATTGAACTTATGATCCTTAAACTATATTACTTTTCAGAACTTATCAATTATGGGATATGTGATCCTTGATCATATCCTAAAATTTTTGGGGATATTTCTTAAATTTTTCTTTACTTGATAAGTTTAAACAAAATAAACATCACAACAGTTGGAAAGTAAAATATTAACAAGGATATCAACACAGGATAAGCCAAAAAGTTAAAGTTATTTTATTCACAAAAGATTAAACCCTTTAAGGCTTTCAAAATTGCCAACCCACGTTTCTACCAGCAAAACGTGGCCCGTCCACATGGGTTGGCAAAGGGTGTCCATTGTTTAAGGGTCTTGGTAGTGCAGGAATCAAAAGACGGCAGGATCACAATGGCTTCATCCCCCAAACAGAGGATCCCTCCACCATTTGTAATCCTACCTATTGTTCGAAGGATCTATGATCCTTAGCCCTAATTACTATTGTTTAAGTACAACCCATCATTGTTCAACAAAAAACACTATAACCAAAACAAACTATCAAACTTAAAAAATGGGCTCCGGCTACGTCTAGAAATGTCATTCATCGCCCATTCATGCATCCTACACCTTCACTGCATCATCATCTCCTCCAGCTCCCGTATCCTTCACCTGATCCTTGCCACTACCACCAGCCTCGATTTCCAGAACCTTATCAGCCTCATCCTCATCCTCCAACTCAGCCAGCCTAGCCTTCCAGCCTTCCATGTCCCAGTTGCTCCTGTCAAAAGCAGGATCCTGAGCTTCTTGGGCCATCTGCAGCTTGGTCTTGTACATGGCAATGCCAGCAGAGACCTTAGCATCCTCAGTGATCTCGTGCTTCTCATAATCGGCATTGATCTGGGCTACAACCATCTGAGTTTTGACATCAGGGAGATCCTTTTCGAGGGAGGCAATCTTGTGATCCTTGAGCTCTGCCACTTTTTGGAGATCAGAATATTTCTCCTCAAGCTCTTCTACGTTCCCAACATAATCCTCGATTTCGGAAAATTTCTGCAAACAAGACAATGCAAAGTTAGGATCACATGATCCTCAAGTGGGCAGGATAATCAAGTTAAGTCAGTGATCCTTACATCGGCAAAGTACTCGAGGAACTGATGGCGGATCAGAGGCAAGCCTTATAGGTTCTCAGCTTCAGAGGTCTTCCTCTTCTTTCCACCTCTTCCCTTTGAAGTGGTTGCCTTGGGGATTGTGAAGGAGGGGCTAGCAGCAGACTTTTTCTTGGAGGATCGAACAGTGTCAAGATCAGTGACACTGAATTTGGAGGCAGATCTTGAAGGTTTTCCAGCGCCTACACACCCAAAACAGATAAGTATCCTTATCCTATTTCTATTTAGCTATCTATTTAAACATTTAATTACATATAAACATGGATACTTACTTGACATCGTGACAGAACCTGAGGATACCTCTTGAGAATCCTGGGTATTTGCTTTGAATGATCTTATTTCAGGATCAAGCCTCCGAAAAGCAGCAAGCCTTTCCTTCGTGGCAGGTGTTGTAATAAGGTGTGCAACAGTAATAGCTGCAAAAAAGGAACAAAAGTACGTTAGTGATCCTTAGACAAAAACAAGGTCATCTGGTGATCCTCCTCAGGATCCTCTATCCTACCATGGGTGCTCCACTTCATTGGCAGATCCTTTCCATCAGAGATAGAATCCCTTCTGACAAAGAAAAAACGCCGTTTCCAGTTGGTATCATTTTTAGTGGCTTTGAAGATTGGGTGTTCTTCACCGGGTTTACGCTTGAGTAGATATCGGTGGGATCCAAATGTTACAAGGTCATACATCTCTGCCAACTGTAACTCCTCGTAAAATCACGTCCAATAAAGTATTGACACGTGTAATAAACCCTAATAAAGTCAAACCTTGAATATAAGGGACTAATTTTTCGAAAAATCGAAAAGCATTAATTATGAAAGAACCGGAAGTATTATTATACCTAAAATAAGTTTCTAAATAACCTTTTATGGTTTTGTATTCACAAATGAGCCACTTGTTAATCAAGTGTAGCCGTTTATGTGATTAATTGAAAGTTGCGCAATAAAGGGTTAAAAGCGTCAACATGTAAATTCTTACCTCTGAGTGATCTTTTAACAAACCAAGATCCTCATGATATTTGATTATACTCTCGGGAATGCCAATCATTGGCCATCCAAGGCTTTTATGCCTAAAAGTGAAGTTACGCGCAACTTTGCAAGTATAAGGGACTAGAAGTGTCAATATGTATAATTATACCTCTGAATGACCTTTTATCGAGCCCGAAGCATTATGATGTTTAATAATACTTTCAAGAATGCCTAATCTGAATTAGATGAGGCTTCAATGATAGTAAATGATGAGTTACGCAAGTTTGCGCGTTAGAGGGACCTAAAGCGTCAAACTGCTAAAGTATACCGATTCGTATGTTATCGGACCTTCCGAAATATGACCATGAGTTAAACATACTATAATTACCCTTTATATATCTTAGATATAGGCTTAGAGGTGTTTAGTGCGCAAAAATAAACTTTTAAGTCATGCAGGGACTAAAAGTGTCAAAAAGCGCACAAGTTTGCGTTTACGCGCATATCTTACATTCTGGATATTCCCGGACACCCAAAAATTTATGTAAGCACTAAAATATTTTATTTTAGTGTTTGGCTTGATAAAATTCCATTCATCGCGTCGTTTGGATTGTTTTTCGCGTCCGTCCGTGTTTCGTCGTAATTAACCGAACAACGTGACCGTACGACCAAACGAACCGACATCCGGCATATTTTTGAGCATGTTTCATGTTCTCTATGCTTAGGCATCATTGTAGAGCCTTAAAAATGATTTAACGGGCCTTGGATGTGTCGAAAATGGCAATTGGGGGTACAGGGGCTAAAACTGCCAACATTTGAAAGTTGCTGATTGCTGGCCAAGGCCTTGCGCACCTCAACACTGTGGTTGTTGCGGTGTGCAAGCAACTACCAGATGTAGCAACTCGTTTTCTGTTGCCTGTTCAGCCTTTTAAACGACATGTATTGCCTTTTTCACTTCATGGGAGACCCCTAACTGACTCCTAGGCTTTAGGGACATGCGTTGATGATTCATGGTCCATAATAGCTTGAGTTGTCAACAATCTATGGATCAAAAATCACTATAAAAGGCCATTGTTTGCAAACATTTTGATCATCCATTCCATCTGCAATTGTGGGACTTTCTGGAGCTCAAGAGCAAACACCAAGCATCCCTAATCGTGATTAGGACTTTGGTAAGCACCCTTGACCTTCCTTGATTAAGTTTTGCTTAGTTATTAATCTAAAAGTCAAACCGTCATAATTAACGGTTGACTTAACGATTAATCACTAATGGTTCAGTGATTACTCAAATTGAAAGTAGTTATAAGTTGGTAATTATGTGGGTAATAAACCCTTAAAAGGGTTCCCCCTGATTCCCACTCTAACCAGGTCAAATGTCGGGTCAAACTTGTTATTAAAAAGTCAACAGGATACTTAAATTCTAATTTATGCATAATTAGCAATGTAGAACATATACAACCTGTTTGATCATTAATATAACTTGGTAATTAGTGTAAGAACATGTCTAAGCATGTTCAACCCGACAATTTACTGTTTAGACCCGGTTCGGAACCGAAAGACGCAAAGCTTTGACTTTTGCCTTGACTTCAGTTCTGACCCGACCTTAGAGCTTCATTTGGATCAGGTTGCATGCTAGTATAACCCTCTGTGATTATACACCATGGTTCATTAGTTAACCAATTAATACGCATGATTCCGTTAATTGCTCATATGTTGACCATTATGCCCTTTTCACCATAAAACGTGATTTTCGGAATGTAAAAGAGTAAAAACCTTAGTCACTGATATATAAACTTGTACCCAAAGTTTGACATCAGTTTGAGGTGTAGTTTGAGAGTTATGCTCATTAGCGTAAATTGAAAGCTTTATGTTAATTAAACGGCGTAATTAGCGTATAGCCTAGTTAAGCCTACTTTTTGATATCAAACTTATTACCTACTGATGTAATATATTATTTTGGGATTTTTGAAGATTTTTAATTAATTTTAGGCTGAGCATAACTTATAGTCATAGGCTTAATCCGGTAATTGTCGGTTTTGCCCTTACGGGCTATAAAATGAGTTTTACATATCTAATTGACTCCAAACCTTTTGCTACTGATTACATATGATAAATAAATTATTTTAAGCCTTCTGGAATAATAAAAATATCAGCTTTATGTATAGAACCCGGAAATGGCTTCTAATCGCCTTTTTAAGCGTTTTTAACGCATAGTATGTACTAGAACTATTTTAAACATACAAGGGTTGATACCTACTAATATTTTGGGCAAATTATAATATTTTAACAGTAAGAAAAAGTTGTTTAACTCAGACTTCAGTTTTGAGCTTTACGGCTTATGTGAAATTACCAAAATGCCCCTACGGTGCATAGTTTGGTTATAATTGATAAATTTCACATATGTACTTTACCCTACTGTTATAACTTAGTAAACTAAGTATTTTTGCTGATTATATCAGACCTGTAACTCAGGTTAATACTTAGACTCTTTTATAACCTTGAAAATGACCAAACTACCCCTACGAGGCATAGTTTGTGTTTAAATTCGTTTCGGGCATAATAAAAGACATATTACTAATGTCACAACATATTTGAAGCATATTAACTTAGGAAACCTATATATGGCTCTTATGAATACCCGTTACGCTTATTGCGCGTTCGGTTCGGTTCGGTTTATGTAACTAGTTTGCATAAATTAACCGAAACGGGTCAAACCTTATCGGTTTTATCCCAAAATTCAGAATGTGCCTAGATTACCCATATAAGGCAAGTCTTCAATCTTGTCGGGTCTAAATCACATTCTATTCCGGTCTTCTCCTAATCGTGCGTTTGAACCATATAATTAACCGGTCTAAGCTTAGGCTTAATTAAAGACCCGTTAGCATTCTAATTGGTTATTTATACCATCATTCCAGACTAGAGCCTTCCGGTAAATTGTACCTACGCTTACTTAAGTGAATACGGCTGAGTTATTATAAGTCTTGCTATTTAAGACAGGAGCTAGCTCAGGTAAATACTCTTAACTTATTTTCCCTATTACGGGCTTGGGATACGGTAATATAAATACCGCATGGTCAGGTATGGGATTCAAAGACCAATAAGTCGGGAAATCCAAATAACCTGTTTTTAATTCGTATTTCTTGACTGAAACATTGGGGATTAATGCGACCGTGTCCTGGATATCCTTGACTCATTAAATGCAATGGCCACGACTTAAGCACGGGGTGTAGGCATACACCTGACAGATGCTATATGCTAATTAATTAATTCTACCCAATAAGGGATTCCCAATAAGGGAATAGTGGTGTGTCGGTTAATCATGAACCGGCATAGAACCGGGCCCCGTATGTAGAGCAAGTTATGTAAAACTGATAACATGAGATATAGTTTGCCCCAAGTATAAAAGATTAATTTTGCCTCTGTGCATTTTAATCAAGTATAAAAGATTAATTTTGCCTCTGTGCATTTTAATCAAATTATAAAAGATTAATTTTGCCTCTGTGCATTTTAATCAAAGTGTCAAAATATTTTGTGCCTGGTGCATCTAAATCAATTTTCTTAAACTCTTTTCAAATGAGTCAGTTGAGTGTATTTACCAGTGAAAACTGACGTATTTTTAAAAGTCTAAGTGACAGGTACAAGTACAAGTACGTAATAGGCTGGAAGCTGCTCAGGACGTTAATAAGGAATCTTGCAAGTTCTAGGCGTCTAAAGTCTGTTGAACAATATTTATATTTTAAGATCCGCCTATGGATCCTTTACTTTCCATTGTAATACTGGATATTACTTTATATTCGGATTGTAATATATTTATCTTTTGCTTCCGCTGTGCATTTATATATTGTGTTGTTTGACTATGATGATATCAACTACGTCACGATACTCCCCACCGGGCCCACCGGTGACATGTGGAAATCCGGGGTGTGACACCAACTCCGACATTCTAAGAGCAATCCCTTCTTGCTCAATGATCCTTTCAAGGGTATATAAAACCCTCCAAATCATTGGCATAGCTTGAATGTAGGAGATGCCGGTGAGGGAGAAGAAAGACTGGGTGAATTCAGGGAAAGGATACGAGTATCCTATTGTGAAAGGGGTGACCGGAAAAGCTACCCAAGTTTCAGAAATATAATCACTTAGAATGGTGGGGTCAAATGGCTTGAAATCGGTGTTTGCCGGAAAGCAATGGCGTATTCTGTCTATTTGTGGATCAGTGAAGCAGCACCTTTCATTCGCCAAATCTTTGATGATCCCCTGGCTCTTAAGAGGACTGTCCTTCTTGTGATCCTTAGCCGGTGAGGATCTTAGCATCATTTTGATTATGAAGAAGGTGAAGAAAGAAGGAGCAGAGAAAGAAAACGTAAAGGAAGAAGAGGAAGAGAGATACCTTCTTGATCTTCGGATATGAATTTAAAGGGAGTTTCTTTTGAATTTAAATGCGGATTGATCCCTATCTCTAACTCCTATTTATAATGATGATCTTGCAGGATAGTCACTTTAGTGACGTCATGCTCGTAACGGCTAGTCCGATTACAATGGCTAGTTATCCGTTGATTGATTGCGGATAAGAACAGAAAATATAACTCGTTATTTACACTTTTACTCCTTATATTTTGGGGGCAATTGTTAGGGGAGGATTTCTAAATGACCAGTGATCCTCAATTACTGTTGGGTTTCGTGATCCTCACTTCTGTTAGAATTGGTGATCCTCAGAAGTATTGCAGGATCAGGATCATGGATCATCTTAAGGATCCTTATACTAACGATTGTCTACATTGAATATAATGCTGTTTTGCAGGAGTACCAGCTTGGACTTGGTCTTGGCGATATTCCTGGAGCATATTCCATGACTTATTCCGCACGTGCTTACATGAAGTGGACGTTATGGAGTTCGTGGGGGACTTGCATGAATTGCGGAATGTTTGTTAGCTTAGATATTTTCCATTTTTAAAAGGGGTAGCGAGCTAAATAGAAAACACTTGGCTATTTTTGGCTACACACACACTAACAACTGCTCTCACCAGCTCTCGGCAATTCGCTTAGCAATTTCATACACTTTTCATACACCTTTTGCACGTTACACTGTAGTGATCCTTGTAATTAGCTCGCTATCATCCGAAGTTGTAACACATTTCTTATTTAATTTGAGTTGGTGATCGGTAGTTTCCATCACCCGAGGTTTTTTATGCCGGAGATCATTCATTGATCAAGGGCTTTTTCCTCGTATAAATATTTGTGTCACTTGTTCATTACATTCTAGAGTGATCCTTAGTGTTGTTCATTGATTCAAGTATCATACCTCACAACAGAAAGTTTGGTTGCATTATCATTGCTTGATTTTTGACCAAAACATTGATGTCCAGGATCCTCATTGTTAGGGGTGGATTTCTAAATGATCAGTGATCCTCATTTACTGTTGGGTTTAGTGATCCTCAATTCTGTCTGAAGTAGTGATCCTCAGAAGTGTTGCAGGATCAGGATCATGGATCATCATAAGGATCCTTGTACTAACGGTTGTCTACTTTGAATTCGAAATTGTTTTGCAGGAGTATCAACTTGGACTTGGTCTTGGCGATATTCCTGGAGCATATTTTATGTTTATTCCGCACGTGCTTGGCCAGAAGTGGACGTTATGGAGTCGTGGAGGACTTGCACCATTTGCGGAATGTTAGTTAGAGTAGATTTTTTCCATTTTTAAAGGGGTAGCGAGCTAATTAGAAAACACTTGGCTATTTTTGGCTACACACACGCTCGTACAACTGCTCTTACCAGCTCTCGTTAACTCACTTGGCGATTACACACTTTTTCACACAATACACTATAGTGATCCTTGTACTTAGCTCGCTATCATCCGAAGTTGTATTACATTTTCTTGTTTAATTTGAGTTGGTGATCGGTAGTTTCCATCACCTGAGGTTTTTTATGCCGGAGATCATTCATTGATCAAGGGCTTTTTCCTCGTATAAATCTTCGTGTCACTTGTTCATTACATTTCATAGTGATCCTTATTATTGTTCATCAATTCAAGCATCATTCCTCACAACATAAAGTTTGGTTATATTGTCATTACTTGATTTTTGACCAAAACAGTTTGGCGCCCACCGTGGGGCAATTGGTGCTTCATTCCTAAGAAGATTCATATCTTTGCGGTCATTTCGGTTCATAACAACCAGACAGATGGCTTCCTCAGCGAAGAACACCTCAAACTTGATGCCATCATTCAGTTCTTCACAAGGCGTTCCTCCTTTGCCTCCACCACCTTCTGGATCCCAGAAGAATGCTGAGAATGCTGCGAAGAAATCAACCCCCATTTTCCAAAAACCACCAACTTCTTCTGTTTCAACTAATCCTACTACTAATGATCTTTACACTCTGATTTTGCAGATGAGGAATCATGCACAAGAGCAGGACAAAACCAACGAAAGGATCCTCTGGGAGATCGATGAGATCAAGAAACAGAAGAAACCAGTGGAGGATCACTCTCCTCTGATGCCAAGATCGCTGAACTTCGACACTCCAGTCGTAACTTCCCAACACTTAGCAGTTTCGGACGTGCAATACTTGGGTGAATTACCAGGAAGGCGTTATGGAACAACAACTATGAGTCAGGCCTTTGGCTCTCATTTCCAGTCTCAAGGATCCTCTTCTCAGCATCAGGGATACTTCCCGTCATGAGGATATTTGGGAATGCATGCAGTTCAAGGATCCTCCCAGGTCCAAGGATCCTCCCAGGTCCAAGGATCCTCCCAGGTCCAAGGATCCTTCCCGATCCAGGGATCCTCACAGGTCCCAGGATCCTCTTTGGTTCCAGGATCCTCTCTGGTTCCAGGATCCTTTCAGGTTCCAGGATCATCTCAACTTCAAGGATCCAACGTTCTTCAGGATCAAGGATTCTTTAGGAGTATGCAGCCTCAGAACTCGGACGTTCATCAAGGAGACTTCATACCAACGCAGACCATTGCTCCCTCTGGTCCTACAATCATGCCAGAGTCTCGTCAATATGGATACACATCTGGGATTCCAAACACGAATCCCGAGGGAGGTAACACTTTCAATAATTTATACAACACTAACCATGGCTTAATGCAGGATACAGGTATTAATCAGGCTATGGCCAGGGAGTTACAGAAGCTCAAGGATATGATATCCAGTGTTCCAGGAGTGGTTAAACCCATTCCTGAAATTGCAGAAGGTAGCCATAAGATATCTCGTTTTGCACCACCCTTATGTGATGCTGAGATACCCAAAAGATTCCAGATACCATCCATGAAACTGTATGATGGTTCGACGGATCCAGAGGAGCATGTAGCTCAACACAGGGAGAGGATGGAGATCAACCCGATTCCTGAAAGGTTAAAAGAAGCATGTCTATGCAAGGGATTTGGATCCACACTTACAGGATTTGCTCTCAAATGGCTGCTAAGTCTTCCCCCTTACTCTATTACTTCATTTGCTAATTTAGTTAACTTGTTCAATAGTCAATTCTCTTGTAGTAGAAAGTTTGAACGGTTAACTAGTGATCTGTATAGGGTAACACAAGGTCAAAATGAATCACTGAGAGATTATATCACTAAGTTTAGTAAAGAATCCTTAGATATTCCTAATTTGGATATTGCTACGGCTGTAGAAGCCTTTAAAATGGGATTGCTTAGGGATTCATTATTCTATGATGATCTTGTCATGACACCTTGCAGGAATCTTGATGAAGTAAGAACCAGGGCCCTTAGGTTCATCTGTCTAGAGGATGACAAAAGGATCCAGGATAGATTAGCAGGATCCTCAAAACAGGAGAGACAAGGATCCTACTTCGGGAACAACAAGTCCAAGTTCTACAATAAGTCTGATAACCAGAATGTGCATTCAGTGGAACAAGAAGGGGATGATGAGGATTATCCTCCTATTTCTGAATACTGTTTTTCTGTTGATAACAATGAGCTAATCCTTGCTATGCAGAATCTAGGTGAGAAAGCTAGGTGGCCAAGGAAAAGTGATAAACCAGCTCCTACAAAGGATAAGTCCAAGTGGTGTGCATATCATGAGGATTTCGGGCATCTCACTGAAGAGTGTATTGCACTAAGAAAGGAAATTGGTTACTTGTTGAGCAAGGGGCATTTGAAGGAACTCTTGGGTCGAAAGAAGTCAAGGACCCAGGATCCTGAAAGGATCCCTGAAAGGGCTCCTGCTCCGCCAGCAGACGCACAAGTCATAAATTTCATATCCGGTGGATCAGACATCTGTGGTACATCCTTTTCAGCTGCACAAAGACATGCTAAGGAAACCAAGATGGATAATGGAGACAGACCCGTCCGGACCTCCGTTGTCACCCAGGATAAAGTGATAACCTTTGATGAGGATGATCGTGTCGATGTGCAGGATCCTCATCATGATGGTCTTGTAATTACATTATTTATTTCTAACCACTTTGTTTGCAGGATCCTTATAGATGGAGGAAGCTCTGTGAACATCATCCAGCTTGATGTCCTCAAGAAGATGAATATCCCGGAGTCTGATATTATCCCAAGATCCTCAGTGCTTGTGGGATTCAGTGGAGAAACTAAGAATACATTGGGGGACATCAAACTCCCAATCTATATCGAAGGATTACATTCTTATCAGAAGTTTTGTGTTATTGATTGCTTATCATGTTGTAATGTTATCCATGGCAGGCCATGGATACATGACATGAAGGCAGTCCCATCCACCTATCATCAATGTGTAAAGCTTCCAAGTCCATGGGGAGTGGTGAAAATTGAGAGTGATCAACAGGAGGCTAAGAATTGTTATACATCCTCAATGAAGCCAGCCTCAAGACCAAGGGAGCAATAGCAATTAAAGTATCCTTCAAGAGATGTCTTGGAGGCAAGAGAGCAGGATTTGAAAGAAATCCTCATGGATCCTGAGGATCCTGAATCCAAGATCTTTATAGGATCAGGGATCCTTAGCGACATCGAACAGGAGCTAGTATCCTTCCTTAAGAGAAGGAAATCCACCTTTGCCTGGAAACATGAAGACATGACAGGTATATCCAAGGATGTAATTACTCACAAACTTGGCATTGACAGGTCATTCAGGCCAATTCATCAAAAGAGGAGGAAGTTTGCACCTGAAAGGAATGCTATTATCCAGGAAGAGGTAGATAAACTACTTCGGGCAGGTATGATAAGAGAGGTTAAGTATCCAAGATGGCTAGCCAATGTGGTGGTTGTTCAAAAGAAAAACAGAAAGTGGAGGGTATGTGTCGATTTTACTGACTTAAACAAGGCATGTCCCAAGGATCCTTTCCCATTACCCCACATTGACTCCATGGTAGATGCTACCGCGGGTCATGAGCTGTTAACTTTTATGGATGCTTCATCTGGATTTCAACAAATTCAGATGGAACCATCTGATCAAGAGGATACTGCCTTTATGACCCCAACTGGTATATACTGTTATATTGCTATGCCGTTTGGATTAAGGAATGCAGGTGCCACTTATCAAAGGCTAGTAAATATGATGTTCAAGGAACAAATTGGGCACACTATGGAAGTTTATATTGATGACATGGTGGTTAAGTCCAAGAAGGCTGAGGATCACCTTAAAGACTTGGAAGAAGCATTCAATATCCTTGATAAGTATAATATGAAATTTAATCCTTCTAAGTGTCATTTTGGTGTGAAAGCAGGTAAATTCTTAGGATATATGGTAACAAAGAGGGGCATTGAAGCAAGTCCAGAACAAATTAAGGCTATTGTGAATATGAAATCTCCTGCCAACGCTAAAGATGTGCAAAGATTGACGGGCAGGATCGCAGCCTTGAACAGATTCATATCCAAATCCTCAGAAAAGTGTAAGGAATTCTATGATATCCTGAGGAAGAACAAGAAATTTGAATGGGCTGAGAAGCATGAAAGTGCCCTTAAAGATCTTAAGGATTACCTATCCTCAGCCCCAGCCTTCATGAAACCAGAAAAGGGAGATGTGTTATCCTTATACTTGGCGGTATCCTCAAAAGCAGTAAGTGCGGTCCTTGTTAAGGATCACCAAGGTACACAACATCCTGTTTATTATGTAAGTAAGAGCTTACTTGATGCTGAATCCAGGTATTCACATTTAGAATGTTCTCAGGAAGCAGTAAGTGCGGTCCTTGTTAAGGATCACCAGGTATTCACACCAGAAAAGGGAGATGTGTTATCCTTCCTCGCATTAATAATGGCATCTACCAAATTAAGACATTATTTTGAGACTCATGCCATTATTGTTAAGACTAATTTTCCAATTAAGAATGTTCTCAGGAAACCTGAAATGTCAGGAAGAATGGCTAAGTGGGCAGTGAAGCTTAGTGCATATGATATACGATATGAACCAAGGACTGCCATCAAATCCCAAGCCTTAGCTGACTTTGTGGCAGATTTTAGTAGTGATTTGCAGAAGGAGGCTGAACTAGAAGTCCAACAGCTTGAAGAAACCAAGGATCCTTGGGTACTGTTCACTGATGGATCCTCCAATGTAAACGGAACAGGGCTTGGAATACTACTAAAATCGCCACAGGGGGACATAATACCCCACTCCATAGCTTGTGAATTTCAAACTACCAACAATGAGGCTGAGTATGAAGCCTTGATAGCTGGTTTGCAAATTGCAAAGCATATGAGGATCAGGTATCTTGAGGTACATGTAGATTCTTTACTGATCACTAATCACTTTAATGGATCCTATGCTGTTAAAGGTGAAAAGCTAATCAAATATTTGGAGATAGTCAAAGAATTGGCACTCTCTTTTGTATCCTTTAGTTTGACACAGGTACCAAGGGAAGAGAATGTAGAGGCTGATGCATTAGCCAATCTAGGATCATCTTTGAAGATCCCAGAGGATATCAAGATCCCTATTATCCACATCCTGACCCCTGCTATCGAGGATCATGTGGCCATGGAGATAGGAGAGGATTCTGCAATCATCCCTAGTGATGATACTCAATCTCATTCAGGATCATAGATCCTTCCAATCATGAGATACATACAACATGGAGAGATTCCTACAGGAGAAAACCCTAGGGCTTTCAAAATCAAGGTATCTCAATTTACAATATTGAATAATATGTTGTACAAAAGATCTCTTGCAGGACCATATTTAAGAAGCATTGAGGATCCTGAAATCCAAGAAGTCCTAAAGGATTTCCATGAAGGAGATTGTGGAAACCATACTGGGGGCAGAGCATTGTTCTCAAGGATCCTGAGGACAGGATACTATTGGCCCACTATGAAGAAGGATGCTGTGGAGTATGCCAAGAAGTGTGATCCTTGTCAAAGGCATAGTAATATCCTTCACCAACCAGCAGAACTCTTGCATCCTATATCCTCTTCCTGGCCATTCATGAGATGGGGAATGGATATAGTTGGAAAGCTTCCTAAGGCACCTGGTGGAAAAGTATTCATGCTTGCTATGACTGATTACTTCTCTAAGTGGATAGAGGCTGAAGCCTTTGCTCAAGTCAGAGAAAAGGAAGTTATATCCTTTATTAAAAGAAACATTATTACTAGATTTGGTATCCCTTCTGAGATTATTTGTGATA
>CM060407.1:37398245-37476753 GCA_030545235.1 Helianthus tuberosus | reverse complement strand
AAACCCGAACAACCCGACCCGAAACACGAAACCCGAAAGAAAACCCGAACATTTATTGTTTTTTTTTCTTATAGGAGTGTTTAGATTTGGAGTCTTTAATAGATGCAACACTAAGTTTTGAGACTTTTAAATATTATAATAGCATATGGTCAGGTCAACTAATATTTGAACTTTGATGATATTTTAAAAATAACAATATGAATTTTGATGATATTTAAAAAAAACATTTATTTTCATTTTACAACTAAACCCGAAAACCGAATAACCCGACCCGAACTAACCCAAACCCGAATAACTCAAATCCAACTAACCCGAACTTTAAAATGGGTCGGTTATTGGGTCAATTTTTTCCAGATAAAAACCCGAACAACCCGACCCGAAAAACCCGAAACCCGATGAACACCCCTGCGTGCGATACATTATTATACTTTTTTTCTATCAATGCCTAACCACGTTTATGTATAGATTACTTTTACGACTGTACACCACTGTCTAAATTACTTTTACGACTTTACACCTCTGTCTAAATTACTTTTACGACTTTACACCGTTGTCTAAATTACTTTAACAACTTTACGCCGTGACGTCTAAGACGTTATACTGTTTTTTATCTATGTCTAATGACTTTAATGTCAAAAACGCGTAACGTCGTGTGCGGCTACTGCACGTTGATGTCATCATCCTTACGTGTATAACGAAGTCACAAACGCAATGTTGCCGCCGCAATGCGCGGCACGGGTCAAAATTCTAGTTAGTCTAAAAGGAAATTGGTCGAATTTTAAAAGCTAATATAAGTGTTTACAATCTTTCATATTGCTTCATCAAAGATTGGATCATTAGATTGGTATATAATAGTAAATCTGTAATCATATTTGGTATATTGAATTAATTACTTATAAAAGGAAAAATAAAAATGTTAGCAGGTGGTGAAGAAGGTAGACCTTCTGGTTGGTCCTCTGCAAATCCCTCCAGAACCAGAAATGCCGGGATGCCCTTCAATTCCGGGACCCTTTCTCGACAGAAAAATCCCGCTTCCAGTGATCCATCCATGAGCAGAGAGGTATTTTTGAATAATTATAAAATATTTTTAATTTTTTTTAATAAAAAGAGTATTTACACTAACAAAAGGGTTGAAATTTATATGACCCGTCTGACATGTTTCTTTTTGGGCTACACAGTTATCGAGTAATATTGTATTGCAATCTAGTGGATCTTCAAGGCGACCTGGTGTCTCTAGCAGTCGTGACCCGGGTGGTGAGCCCGAGTCGTCATACAGGCGGACCACAAATGCAAGCCCTGGTGCTCTCCGTAGGGTCACAAGCACCGGTCAAAGGAGCTCACCAGTTGTATCCTCGGACCAGAAACGGTCAACTAACATAAAGAACTTTGAGTCAACTCTGAAAGGTATTGAGGGTCTGCATCTCTAAACAAAGTGAAAAAAGAGTTTGCTTCATTTACTCGTGTACCATATAAATTTGTTTTTTTCGAAAGTAAAGCTCTCGGCTCGTGCAATAACAAAGAATTCTTGAAAACCCACATGTTTTTCGGTTGTTTTGTGGAAACTGAGATGATATGATTTGATGTGGATATCAACTTTGTAATATGGTTCATCAACGGTTGTATGTTTTTTAATCTATTGATTCATCATGAGACCTTTATTTTCTTGTGTTGATTTGCTGCAAATTGAACTCAGGTATTCATGATTCATAAATGAAAGTTTAGCAAAATATTCTCAAATTAGTATGTAAGATCTTTACGATTATTAATATTATTATTATAATGTTTTTAAGATGCATATACCTCAAATATGTACCAGTAATCCAGTTTCAATATTCTTCTGCTGTGTGAAAAAGAGCGATTTTTATAGTTAGAAAAAGGTTTTATTGAGTTTATTGCACAAATATTGTAAGTTGCTTACTAATGATTTCATCGATCACCTTCTGTTGTAAATTTAGATGATTCAGGCTCTTTGTGTCTCGGTTTGTTCCGAGTGACGCATCTTCTGAAACTTTTCATGTTCTTTGGGTTTTGAAGATAACTTAGTAAGCTCGAGGTTGAATGAGATATATAAGAATGTATTTGGATAAGGCTATGCAGTATGGTGATGGTCCTCCCTTGGAGGGTGATCCACCACGTAGGATCCACGTAGGATGGGTGTGAGGATGAGGCAAAGAGGATGGAGGTATGAAAATGGAGGGATGAACCTAAAACGTATATGTATATATTGTATGTATAGGTGTGTGAGAGAGGGGGAGGGATGATTTTTGTCCATTTGTGGACCGGCACCAACGTCTGGAAAGAGACGGTGAGGACGAAGCCGGAGGGGGGCGGGGCGGTGTTTGGCTCGGCGCCGGACCAGAACGAACCGGGGACGATCCCCATACCTCGCAGCCTAATGGTATTCGGCCTTTGGCTCTTTTGGAGTGCAAAAGGCCATTGTTGAGGTGGTGATTGCACTAAAAAGACAGCACATACTAAATTTGGCTGAATGGTAGCTTTAGTTATTTTTCACTTAGGGTAAAATTATAGAAAAAAAGGTCACTGAAGGGGTATGGTCCCAAAAAGTCGCGCAAACCTCCGTAAGGGTTACGCGCGGGACCATACTCCTTATTCAAAAAGCTTCCTATCTTTTAACCTCGCGCGAGTTACACCACGCTCTACTGTACGTTGCGCGAGTCCTGAACAATGAGAAGCTCCAATTAGCAACACTTAGCATTTTGAAAAGAATATATGAAAATCCATGCCTCGCGCGAGGTAGTAACGTGCTCAGCAAGACTCATGCGTGACTACGGCGAAGGCCTGTTCAGGTAGTACACAAGGTACAAGTGGCAGAATAAAAGAGCCAATCAGGGTCCTTCTGATCCTGCGCAATCGTGCTCCACGATCGTCTGACATGCAGGAGACAAAAGTACTTAAGGACGCCTATGTGGCACCAATCACAGGGCAGAGACAACTGCCTCACGATCTCCACTTACCTGCTGATGGCAGAAGGGCGACCAGGCCGACAACAGTGACACGTGGCTCCAATCACATTGCGCCAACTCCATAATGCTCCTAGAAGCCACTAACGGTCGACACCAGTGAGACAAAGAGCATATCCTCCATGTTGTCGCCTTCCGGCCCAAGGCCCATCAGCCCACACCCTCTTACACTACTCCGGCTATAAATAGAGACCTCACTTCACAGGTTAAACATTCCATTCCCTCTACTCTCTCACTTGATACTTAATTCTCTCCACAAAGCAGTCGCTTATTCTCACGCCGGAGCCCGGTTAAGAGGGAAACCCCCACATTCCCCTCTTAACGAGTAACGGTGTTTTGTTTTGCAGATAACCACGGACAGTAGGAAGCTCAGGAAACCTTAAAGAAGATTAACCATCATGGTAGAAACATAAACCAAACTGATTAGCCCCTTAATTAGTTCCGTGTTTCTTCATTGGCGCCCACCGATTTTTTCTACAAACCACTTTCATCTTCTTTCCTGAGTTTTCGTTGTTTTCTTTCCTTCGATCATGGCTGGTCAAGGAATCATGCCCGAGTTTGTTGGTCTTGGAGCAGACCCTAATGCAGCGTTGGGGGCGGATAACCAAAACATCCAACCCCAGCACGTTGAAGAAATCGGCGAAATCGAGCTAGCCAACACTGGGGGTCCGCGCGGGAGCTTCACCCGCATCACTCAAACTACCCCAGGAAACAATGGTGCTGGACCTTCGAACCCAGCTCCACCTCAGAATATCTCGGCACTACTAGGGCTACCAGAGGGCGAAACCCCAGCCTCGTGGTACGCCAAGCAACTCGCCACCATTAACGCGGCTTATTAATCCTTGAGCGCGCAACAAGTAGTTTTAACGGCAGAACCTTCCTTGGTTACACCAACCGGCCCCAGTCACGGGCCGCACCAGATACCACCACCGCAAAATATCCAAGGAAGAGCCAACAGACCTCCCCCTACCCGAAGACTAAGCGTGCAGAACACGCGCGACACACGGGGAGAAACCGAAAGCTACTATGACGACCCGTCAAACTTCCAAAGAGGCCCAGTTCATAGCCGGCTCACGCTGACGACCCATCAAACGACGAGTGGGAAGAGACTGACACGAATGATCCAACTTGGGAGAACGATGACGAGTCTTCGGTCTTCAATCGTTTACAAAGAAATCACGAGTACTACAAACCAAGGCAGCACGTTGGGTATACCGAAGAGGCAGAGCGTGACTTTCGCCTCGCCTACCGGCCAGCTGAAGCCGTAGAGCATTCGAAGTTCATTCCGAAGATAGCGCTTGCGCCGCTTAAAAAAGAAAAGTTACCTCCGACAGTTGGAAAGTTTAACGGATTGACTGATCCCGATGATCACGTCAGCTCTTTCACAAGCGCCGGTTGCATGGGGAACTGGAATATGCCCATGTGGTGCCATCTGTTTATCCAAACGCTTACCGGGGCTGCTCGCGCCTGGTTCGACAGCCTTCCTCCGGGAAAGATAAAATCCTGGGTAGATTTCAGGACCCAGTTTATGAGTCACTTTAGTCAACAAAGACGATACCAGCGCGATACAGCCGAGGTTGAAGACATCTGGCGCAGAGATAATGAGGGTTTGGAAGATTTCATCACTCGCTTTAACAAAGAGTGTTTGGAAATTGGTGGCGTAAGCGAACAACTCATGCGCTGCCATTTCAAGAAAGCCATCCGCTGCGATAGCCTGATTAGAACCATCACTGGGAAAGATGGAATGCCCAAGGAGTGGGATAAACTCATGGAAGCCGCGAAGATAGTCGCGCAAACTGAAGAGTCACTCGCACGAAACAACAGCTATCGTTCCGAAGATAGATTTTCTAAAGGGGGTCACTCGCGCGACGACAACAGACGCAACAAAGGCAAGAACCCTGGGTGGAAGGCCAACCACTCCAGCGGTTATAATGAACGACCCCGTTATGAAGAACGATCCCGCTATAAGGAAGACGCGCGAGATACTATTGATCGCATCGGCTATAGAAAGGCAGTCCGAGATGATAATCGTGAAAAGCATTGGACTCCGCTCATAAAAACACCAAAAGAAGTGTTAATGACGGAGAACCATGATTTTAAGGCTCCCAGGCCTATGACGAACAAAAAGGGGCAAGACCCCAATCTGTATTGTGATTTCCACAAGGATACAGGCCACTTAACAGATGATTGTTACATCTTGAGTCAAGAGATCGAGAGAGCGCTAAAGAGCGGAAGCTAGGCCACTTAGTGAAACACGTGCGCAAAGAAACTAGACAGCTCCATCGCCACGATGAGGGAAATCACAAGAAAGTCCGACGCCTAGAGACACACATGGTCAATGGACCAAGGTATAGCGCGAGAGAAAAAGGCAAGAGAACTTATGAGCCTTCATGGCAAGAACAGCAGGTCATTTTCCCGGTGGTGCGCGGGGGTCCTCGAGCCACACGACCCATCGTCATCACCGGTATCATCGGCCACTATGAAACCGAATACGTCTTCATTGACCCAGGGAGTACAGCCGACATCATCTATGAGCAGTGCTTTAATCAGTTCGACGATGAAGACAAAGCGAGACTCGAACCAGTTGATTACCCACTGTCTGGATTCTGCAATGAAATGGTCTTCCCGTTAGGTTAGGCCAGATCAGCTTCCCCGTCACACTGTCTGACGGGAAGCATTCAAGAACAACGAACGTTAACTTCATGGTGATGCCTGTTAAGTCAAGACATGATGTGCTGATCGGGAGAGAGACGCAAGGTGAGCTGAACATGATAACTTCCACCCCCCACTCAGCGATTGGTTTCCCAACCAAGACGGGGGTGGCAATCGTTTATGCAAAGAAAGAAGTGATGTCAGCTGAAGAAATGCGCCCGACAAAAGCGGCGAAGGTTTCGACAACCGAGCCCGAGAAATGGATTTTAAATCACAAGTACCCGGAACAAACGGTGACGATAGGCCACGCAATCTCACCAAACATCAGAACTCGCCTCAAGCAGCTCCTGTTCAAGAACATGGATATCTTCGCCTGGACTCCGGCTGACATGACCGGACCCGCGCGACATTACCGAGCACTGTTTAAACACCTACCCCTCTGTTGAACCGAAAGTCCAAAGAAGGCGCAGCTTAGGGGCAGACAAAACAAAAGCAATGAATGAGCAAGTATGCGAGTTACTTAAAGCCGGCATCCTGCGAGAAGTACGTTATCAAAGTTGGGTTGCGAACCCCGTGATGGTAGAGAAGTCTAATGGTGGATGGCGAATGTGTGTTGACTACACCGATCTCAACAAGGCATGCCCTAAAGATTGCTACTCTTTGCCTGAGATCGACAAAAAGATAGACTCTCTCGCGCCATACAGAGGGAAATGCTTCTTGGATTGCTACAACGGGTATCATCAAGTTCAAATGAAGCTCGAGGATGAAGACAAGACGGCTTTTCGTACTGATCTTGGGATTTTTTGCTATACAAAGATGCCATTCGGCCTCAAAAATGCTGGCGCCACATACCAGCGCCTGATGGATAAGACCTTCGCGGGAGACATCGGAAAGCACATTGAGGTCTACATCGATGATCTGGTGGTCAAAAGTCCCGAAGAGGACCAAATGTTGAAGGACATCGAGAAAACGTTCAATTCATTGCGCAGCGTAAATATGAAGTTGAATCCAGCCAGGTGCTCTTTTGGCATGGAAGAAGGGAAGTTTTTAGGCTTCATAGTCACAAACGGCGGCTTTAAGGTGAATCCGAAAAAAGTGCAGGCAATAGAGCGAATGCCATCACCGCGAACAATCAAAGAAATGCAACGGTTAGCCGGCCGCCTCGCCGCGCTTAACCGCTTTTTATCAAATCACGCCGCGAAGTCGTATCCTTTTATCAGCACGCTGCGCAACTGTGTGAAGAAGCAAGAGTTCAGATGGACCCCTGAAGCAGAAAAGGATTTTCAGCAAATGAAAGCATGTTTGATCGAGCTCCTTACCCTGACTGCACCGTTTGAAAAAGAACCACTCGTACTGTACTTATCTTCTTCAGATAAGGCAGTAGGATCGGTATTACTGGTGGAAAGAAATGGAGTTCAGACTCCAATTTATTACGTCAGCAGGGTACTCACTGACCCGGAAACAAGATATTCCACGATGGAAAATTTGGTGCTTGCGCTGCTACACGCCTCCCGCAGGCTGCGCAGATATTTTACAGGGCATGTGATCACCGTACTTACCAATTTCCATATTGGCACGATACTTCAAAAACCAGAAACATCCGGACGACTAGCAAAATGGGCAATCGAGTTGGGAGGCCACAACATTTTGTATCGTCCGCGCCCAGCCATAAAGGGTCAGGTCCTCGCCGACTTTATCACAGAAGTCCCGGTAGAGAAAATCAAAGATTGTGAGCTTGTTGAAACTCCTGTAAAAGACATGACAAATGAGACTTGGATGCTTTATACTGATGGGGCCTCAAATGAAGATGGCGCAGGAGCGGGATTGCGCCTAGTGAGCCCTGAAAACCATGAATTCACTTACGCCATCAAGTTGGATTTTAAAAACACCAACAACGAGGCGGAATACGAGGCATTTCTGGCAGGCTTGCGCCTCGCCATCAAAATGGGAGCTAAAAATCTACAAGCACATGTTGATTCACTCATGATAGCCAGCCAAGTCAACGGTATATACGATGCAAGGGGAGAAGTTATGGCCCTATATCTAGAACAGGCAAAAGAGTTGCTTCAACAGTTCGAGTCTCACAAGGTAATCCACATCAACCGCTCGGAAAACAAACCAGCAGACGCCTTGAGCAAGCTTGCTTCAACCTCCTTTCAACATCTCGCCAAAGATGTAAGGATTGAAGTACTCAAGAATCCATCAGTTCTGCTACGACAAGTCAATGTGATCGAGATAGGGCAACCATCCTGGATGACCCATATCATTCAATACTTGAAAGAAGGAATACTCCTAGAGAGTAAGGCAGAGGCAAGAAAGATTCAGAATAAAGCTCTGCACTATGAAATGAATGATGGTATCTTGTATCGCAAGTCCTTCTTGGGACCACTACTGCGCTGCATGGACCCCCAAGATGCGAATTACCTGATAAGGGAGATTCATGAAGGGATATGCGGCATCCATGCAGGGCCACGCATGGTTGTCGCGAAGATTATGAACGCGGGATATTACTGGCCAGGGATGCATGTTGATGCCCTGAAAGAACTGCGCAAGTGCGACTCTTGTCAGCGGCACTCTCCGAAAACCCTGCGCCCCAAGAACGATCTGATCCCCGTATCCACTGCCTGGCCCTTTCAGCTGTGGGGAATCGACATGGTGGGACCCTTCCCAGAGGCTCCTGGCGCCGTCAAGTTTATAATAGTGGCCGTCGATTACTTCACGAAATGGGTGGAGGCCAAAGCCCTTGCTTCAACTACAGCCATGATGGTACGCAAGTTCATTTGGGAACACATTATCTGCAGATTTGGCCTCCCACTCAAGATTGTAACTGACAACGGCACCAACTTTGCGTCTGAAGACCTCCAGAACTGGATGAAGGAGATGAAAATCGAACACACTTTCTCCTCCGTTGCGCACCCTCAAGGCAACGGGCAGGTTGAAAGTGTAAACAAGTGCATTGTCGAGGGGATTAAGGCCCGACTGGGCACAAAGCGAAGAGGCTGGGTGGATGAGCTCCCGAGTATCTTGTGGGCTCACAGAACCATGCCGAAAACAAGTACCGGCGAAACCCCTTTTAGCCTAGGCTATGGCTCAGAAGCGGTTATCCCGGCAGAAGTTGGCCTGCCCTCCCCGCGTTTGACAGCAGTCAACGCAATCGACAACGAGGCAGAGCGTCGTCTGGATTTAGATTTGCTGGAAGAAAGGCGCGAAATTGCGCGAATTAAAGAAGCCAAGTACAAAACACAATTGGAAAGGTACTACAACGCGCGAGTCCGCATCTGTACCTTCACTCCAGGAGAGTACGTCTTTCGCGACAACGAAGCCTCAAACGCTGAGCGCCCAGGAAAACTAGCACCCAAATGGGAAGGCCCATACTTGGTTCACGAAGTGCTAGGGAAGGGGGCTTACAAACTGCGCACCATGGATGGACACATCATCCCGCGCACTTGGAATGCGCAACAACTGCGTAAATGCTATATGTGACTATCCCAGGCCCTGCGCCCTTATCCACTAATGTTGGCCATGCACCTTTTACTTTCCTATGTTGGCTACACGCCTTTTACGTTACAAGCAATGTATGTTTGGCCTAAGCGCCTGTTCCTAAGTTAATGAAAGCATACGACATGTTTTCTTTTACGCTGACTCCTTTCGTTACAAATGCATGTTAAACTTCTGATTAGCACGAAAACACTCCAGTTACGCTCGCACAAGAGCCACCCTTACATTTATTCGCGCTAACTTAACCAAAGTTTCTAACAACAGTGCAATAATTGTAACGGGAAAGGATAAACAAACATTATATTTAAAACAAGCGCAACCGCGCAACAGTTATATAGCCAACGGATAGTGTTCCCGCTATTTAAAACTAGCGCGACCGCGCAAAAGCTTACATTCAAAGCATAAACAAAAATTACAAGGCACAAAGCCCAAAGAGTACTAGCCTATTCAAAGCTATCATTAGGATCATCGTCATGCTTATCGCCATCACCATCACCATCACCTTTACCATCGCCATCATCACCCGCAGCTTCCTCCTCATCCGAGAGCTCAACAGTCTCCGGTGGGTCAAGGATATTCTTCAGACGCTGACACCAGTCATCATGCTTCAGCGCATCAGTAACCAAGTCCATCACCGGAATGGATAGATGATCATAACCATGTTCCGCGCGTGCTAGCTCAGCCTCAGCTTCATCAGTCACTGAGCAGTGACTAGTGTCGAACTCCTGCCCAAGCATAACGGTAGCATATTGCGCACATTCAAGATAGCCTTTACGGTGACCAACCGCGAGGGAAGCATCTATAACGGCCGCAACAACTTTATCCAATTCTCCAGCATTCAGGATGGAGTTGGCCATCTACAACAAACGCAATACTTTAGCCAACAGGTCTAAATAAATCAAAATAAAGTCAAGAGGAATCATACCAACACCATTCCACGCCCGCGCAGCCACTCGGCTTCAGAGACCAAAGTATCTACGATACCTTGAGCCTCGGAGTAGTTGTTTTGTGCTACGTTAAGGGCAGTGGTGCTAATGTCGCGCGCCTCCTCAGCCTTTTGTTTGGCCTCTTGAGCAGTGGCTGCCTTAACCTTCTCAGCTTCGAGGTCGATTTCCAAGGATTCGCATTTGTCAACCTGTTCGTTCAGGCGACGTTTTAGCTCAGCGATCTCAACATCCTTGGCCTGCAGATCCTTGTCCTTACCAGACAACTGACCCTTCACTTCAGCAAGCTCAACCTAAAAAGGACAGGACTTAGGATATGTTGCAAACAAAGCACAGAAGGAAAAGGTATAAGTTGCACAAACCTCAAGCTGCTCCCTAGCAACCTTAGCATCTTGCGCATCTTCGAGTTTCGTCGTCAACTCCACAACCTTGGCCTCAAGGTTGACAATCTTGTTACGATCCGCAGCCGCGCGCTCATTATCCTTCCCGCATATACGCTTGAACTCAGCTTTCTCCTTAGCCAGCTGCTGTTCGGCAGCGTGAAGTTTATTTTTCAGGCCCTCGCGCCCCCATTCTTCGGCCTTCTTATCAGCCTCAAGCTTGGCCCTCTCTTCATCAAGGGCAGTTTTCGACTTCTCAAATTCACTAATACGCTTCAGCATCCGCTCGCGGTACCTCTCCCAGTCCGACCGCTCCCTAACCATTGTTCGCCACTCCCGCACAATCTCCTGGTTAGCAGCGCGAGCATTCGCCTCCCCGAGCATATAAGTACGGTATAACCCTTCATGAGTCTTCGCCCTCTGTCGGTTAACCTCTCCAGGAGTGAAGGAATTGAAGAACCAATCGCGACAAGGGCCGAACTCTTGAAAGGTGTCCTTTTGCCTCAAACTCCAGGGAGCCTGATGGGGGGCATTACCGCGTTCCTCTTTAGTATAACTTTTATAGTAGATATCACCGAGGGTATCCTTCGGCCCGATAGCTTGGGGATTATAACCCCCGGCGCCACCAGAACTCGCGCCACTAGAAACATACGGACCTGATCCCCCAGTGGAAGTCACCTTAGAGCGATGGGGGATATTAGTATGCGTAGGGCGGGTAGGTTTTTCAACCTCAGGTTCTTTTCGCCTCTCTTGATGGGGCTTTGCAGACCCCGCAATGCTCAAAACCTCGGGACCCTGCGCTTTCTCTTGAATAGTGATAGCAGCAGCACCGGTATACCTCAATGAATCATCAATAGGCTTTTCAACAGTTTTTTTGTTTTTCCTTCTCCATATCAGAGGCTTTCTTCCATTTCGCCTCTTCAGCCTTCCTATCTTCCTCGGCTTTCCTCTTCTCTTCCTCCGCTTTCTTCCTCTTATCCTCATCAGCCTTCCTCCTACGCTCTTCATCAACCTACCTCTGATCTGCGGCAGCCTTCGCCTTATCACCCTCAGCAACATGTTTGTCCTTGGCAGTCTCAGCCCCAGCAGCCTTGGAAGACTTAACGACAGTCTTTGGCCTCTTTGGCTCTGGCTCCGTAATCACAACACCCTTCTCTGGGGTCGTCTTCTTAACCTCTGCAAAAACAAAAGTGTTAAAAAGAGCGAAGGTAGCAAAATAACGTAACTAAAGAACTAACCCGGAGAAACTTTGTAAAGCGAGCGCAAGTTGCTCCGCTTCCCAATCAAGGGAACCTCTCCAGCTCCGGGCGCAGCTGAGACACCGGCTGTAGTTTCGCTTCTAATTCTCTTTCTGCTGATCAATTTTTCAGCAGCCTGCTCTTCTTCTTCCTCGTCTTCATGCGCAACAGAAGATGGAGTAGCGCCATCATCCGGGTTACGAGAACCCGCGCTACCTCCACTTTTCGAGCCACCCGCTCCAGCTTTCTTCTCGCATGCGCGCGACAAGCCCTCAAGTGAGTCACTAATTATCACATAATCTTTCAAGTCACCCTGACGAAGCCGAAGAGTACCTTTACCAGCAGCACCAGCAGCTGCGCGGCCGCTCCCACCTTTTCTACTTGTCACTTCAGGCTTAAGATTGAACACCTTCTTTTTCTTGGGTGGTTTTTTCTTCTCTTCAGGGTCAATGCCCAAATCGCGCAGCACACCTGCAAAGATGGTAGACCAGGAACTTAACTCCCCGTTTGAAGACCCCACAGACTCTTCGCTGGAAAGATAGACAACCTCTTTCCCAGCAGAAGTAAAAGAGCGCAAGGGACGAGGGTTAGGTATTAGCGCACCTTCAGTCGCGGTAGGCGGCGCGGCAAATGCGTCAGCAACCGGGTACATGAAATTACCCTTGATTTGTTCATACCAATACTCCTCCCCAGCCCGGAGCGGGCGCTCGCTCATGGACCCGCCAAAGGTAGAGAACGCAGCTTGATACAGGCGCGCCTCTACAAGACAAATTGAATAAATAAACAGTTGTGAAACGAATTGCAACAAAACAAACGAATTAACTAACCTTCATCCTGGAACTTTAAGACAGGGACGTCTTGGCTCTCAGGCGGCCATTGATCACTCATCTGCGCAGCTACCAAGACACTTTCCCCAAACACCCGGTTGGGAGTAGCAGTAAGCTCCCGATACCAAGCCTCAGTCTTAGGAATCGGTAAGTCTTCTTTCACAATCGCTTCATTCCAGGCGCGAAACGTCATGGCAATGGGAATAACCTCCTCGCGTATATAGAAGAATTTGGGTTTCCAGTCATGGAAACTCTTGGGTGGGTTCAGCAATATCTTCTTGGCGGTGCCACGACTGGCAAAAGAGTAAAAACCCATGTTTCGCTGTAGCTGATAAAAGACTCGGAATTTATCCACAGTTGGTTCGATGCCATGAGCCCAACACAGGAACTCGAAATGTCGAACCCGAACCATTCCGGGTGGGCTCATTTGAGATATATGGAACCCATAATATTGAAGAATATGAGCCATGAAGTTCGTCGCCGGCAACCGGAAATTGCCCTGATGAAAGAAGTCTTCGAACAAAGTGATGTACCCCGGTGGTGCATCAGCGGCCGTCTGGTTCTGGCCGGGGTACCTGGCATCCCACTCCGGTGGAAACCGGAAGCCACGAACGATCTGCTCGAAAAGACCCAAATCCCACCGAAGAACGGGAACGGGACCCTCTTCTCCGGGATTATCTTCATGCTGTTCTTCAGTGAAGTGTGCTAAACAGACTATTAAAAACAAACTAAATTAGACTCTCTATTCTAGACACTATAAAGCTTTAATTCTAGACTCGACCTAAAACCACACAATCGGCAAGTGTACCGATCAATGTAGTATAACCTAGGAAGTCCGGATATCGAACCACAGGACTCTATGTATCACGTAGACTAGACTCTGACTAGACACTGACAGACACGACTCAACTAGTTTATTTGTTTTGGGGGGGGGGAGAGTTACTGAAAATCTAGGAAATCTATATTAAACTACTAAGTAGACTAAAGCTAGACTAAACCCGAATAAAGACTAAGGACTTTTTCTTATATGAGAATGGGATCACCTAGACAAGAATCATGGATCCTTTTAAGAGATTACCGATTAAGTTAAATGCACGAATTATGGAACCGGGATCTTAAAATACTAAACCTATTAAGAACCATCGAGGCCCCTCGACCCTTCTCAAGGAGAAACCTGTGGCACTACCTAGGCCGTTAATTCTACCGGTTATTAGACGCCTTCCCAGTTGTCTAATTATTGTGTAAGTACCCTAATGTTGACCTATTCTTTCCCAATCCTAGATCTAGGGTAGTTTGAAGTAATTAATTTGACTTGATAGACTAATAAGACCGACAGGTAAACCAAGACATAACCTTTCCCAAGGCCTATCTAAAGCAATTCACCGGGTAAGACCTACCAATAGCCCCTCACTTCCCAGGTATTAGGACTAGTAGAACACTAAGACTTAGCAAATTATTAACACTTACTTCTAGGGGTTATTGCCCAATTCTCCCTAAAGAGTGAAGGTTTTCTAACGTGATATAGACACTCACCGAAACCCTAAACCCTAATATGACTCTATGTTGTGATATAGACCGTCACTAAGAATCATATGAAGCAAGTAATAACAATAAACCAATTCAAAGTATGCACACACATCAAATCATTAAATCAAACCGCTTACTAAACACAATCACCCATAACAATCATGCAAATAACAAAACCGGTAAAAACTTTATATTAATCCATTCATCAAGTCTAGGTGGTTTATGAAATTAGCCAAGCATGTTAAAACGTGAAAACAATTCAAAGATGTCTAAATATGAATTCATCATAACAAGTTTCGTAAGAAAAGTCAAGAACAAAGAACTAGAAAACCCGATTAGATCTTCAAGTCTTCTTCCCCGAACTCGTATCGATGATTCCTATGCCTTAAGATCTCCAAAAGTTCTCCAAGAATGCTCAACAATTGCCCAAGAAGTCCCTAAAATCGAATTAGGGTTTCTTCCAAGCTTAAGATGTATTTATATGACTTTCCTTAACAAAAATCGCCATCTGCAGGCTTCTGGCTGGCCGCCACCCACTGAAGGAATGGGTGGTGGGGTGCCACCTTGTTTTTCAGCTCATGTACTACCTTCAGACTCTCGCCGGGTGCCAGAAACTTCTCACGGGGTGCCAGAGAGTGATTTTTCAGCTCTTTAACTCTATTTCAACTCCTCGACCTTTCCAACATGCTCCAAGACTTGACTTTCCAATATTTTAACTCGTTTTACTCGGTTTTCCGCATATTTAAGCATCAAGACCTGCGAAACACGATTTAATAAATAGCATGCATATTCTAACGAAAAACAAAACTAAATGCAACGAAAACTATACAAACTTTACACGATATAAGTATGTATTTTGCAATACATCAAACATCCCCACACTTACTCTTTTTTGTCCTCGAAAAAGAATTATGCAACGGAATCAGAAACAAATAATTACCCGGGTCAAAAACATAGGTATATTTAATTAAAACCAAGACTTGCGTTAGCCGCGATTGCGAATATACTTATCCCTTTAAACCCGAATCCAATCCTAAACCCTTATCATGTGAATTTAATTTAAGTGCGGTCAGTCTACTTAGGGTCTCACACTAGAATCTACGGTCCACCTACTCCCACCTCAAGCTTATAGGACTAAAGGAACGATCACTGGACCAATTCCTAACCGTCTTATATCAAAACCAAGAGAGTTTACAATCAATTTTTTCCTTTTTTTTTTCTTTTTTTTCCTATTTTTGCTTTGCTTTTGCTTTTTTTTTTTTTTTTTTCTCGTGAGTCTAGACGATGCTTTCCCTAACCAAGAGGTATTCCGGCTGTAGAGTCGCGATCCCCAACCACAGATTACTTAGGTTTCGGTACTTTTATTCGGCAAGTCGATTTCACACATCCCAGAGGCATTCCGGCTGTAGAATCGCTATCCCCAACTCGGATTACATAGACCTGTGTTACTTTCATTTAGTTTCTAGCTCACTTTTTATTCTTTTTTTTTTTCGCAAGATCACAAACTCTAACGGTTTTAACTTATAACGGTGCCCCTTATACTATTATTGGCAGTTTTAGTTTCCCATACTTCCCAGGTGAGAACCCATTAGCAGACCGACAATTAAGGTATATTAGCTCAAAGGGACTTAAAACCAAACCCGGGCCTATCCACATATCCCTAACTAGACGCAAGCTCGATTTATTATAATCTCATATTATTATTATTCGAACACGAGCAAAAATTCATTTTTTCTATCATTTTCCGCTTTAATTGCAAACTTCTTTTTTATTCGAAAGACATTTTCTATTTTTTCAAAAAAAAATTTTTTTTGGATTTTTCAATTTTTTAATTCGTTTTTCATATTTATGACTCAAATATTTACAAGTATCCCATCCCCACACTTAGAGATTGCATTGTCCCTAATGCAAGAACGAAAATACGACTCAACAACTACCTAAAAATAAAAACTGCAAACAAAATAAATAAAATATACAACAACAAAAAGGGAAAACGACTTAGCTGAGTATGTGAGACTGTCAAAGTGTCAGTCGTTTCCACATAAGCCCTCCAATTCGAAACACGCTCAGCAAACAACTCTAATCTCGGACACGCGAACGAAAGCGGCTAACACAATCTACCTTGCCATCCCTACACTACTCCTGCTGCCCAGCTGCACCACTGCTCTCCAACCACCTGAACTGGAGACTCCGGATCAACTCCCGCACCAGCACCAGTCGGGGCCCTCCTGCTCCTTGAACTACTAGCCATGCCTGTAAAACAGATAAATTTCAAGCCAAAACAAGCAGACAATCAGTAAATAACAACTGTTTTTGGTATTTTCAGATTTTATATTTTTTTTGAATTTTTAAATTTTTTTATTTTTTTTATTTTTTTTTATTATTATTATTTTTTTTTATTCTAAAGATTAGCCGTATAGCATTTCGTTCGCGGCTAAAACAATCGGGCTACTTTTTTTACAATTGCTAAGTGGTGGCTAAACTCGCCCGAATGGAGATTGAGTACGGGCGAGTTCAAACCACTTGTGCGTGCAAGTAAACCCAAACAATACTAAACACTACTCAAACTATGCTAAACGACACAAAGACGACGCGAAAACACTAAACTAGACTCAATGTACACTACCCCCTTCGGCACTTTTAATTGTCCCAATTAAGAGCCAAAGTGCCGAAATATGACATTGAAGTCCAATTCACGCGTAAAAATAATTACTTTTTAGTTGTTTTTACTTTCTAGCGTCGAAAGATTCCGCCTAGTGAAAAGAGGTTTCTTTCGAATGCAAAAAATGTAGTTTCAACGAGCAAAATCGGAGCTTTTAGTCAATGTATCAAACCCAACCAAGCAAATATCAAGCAAACAATTGCACCACCAACCCGACTACCAAATCCAATCCCAATAGTCAAGTGCAAAACAAGAAAACCCCCACTTAACTTCTACCAAATATAACCATTATGTCCCAACCCGAGCCATTCCGCAATCCCGTGACAAAACAACTACATGACGCAACTCAACACACACACAAGACCCAACCAAAGACTATGGACTCGACACAATGTGCTGGCCCTAAACAGAAACACAGGATACCGACTCGAACAACTCAACACAACGGACTCTATTCAACCTATTAGCGACTCAATAACGCACCAGGATCGACAGTTGACTGGACAAAGACTCAATTCGACTCAACACATCACAAACACCAGCTGAGACCCGACACTACTCGACACACCACAAAAGAGACAACTGACTGATTAGAACCCACTCAGAACACATGACCGGACTCCAACACAGACTGGATTGAAACGACACATACCCACCTGATCCGACCACTACACCGGACTGAACTCAGACCTAAACAGACACGACTGCAGACAGAGACCTCACTAACTCGACTCAATAAACAAACCAAACAGACTACTCGACTACTAAACTAAAATACAAGAAAAGCTTTGCAGGAAAACATACCTTGGATTCGTTAGAAACACGAAGAAATAGAAAGATTTCGGTCGAACACTTAAACCCCAAGTTAACTCCGATTTTGTGGTAAGATATGGCGGATTGATGGTTGCAATCGGATGTTTGAGGGCTGTTTGTGGGTTTACAGCAGTGTTTGGCGGTGTAAATGGTGAGGTAAGGGGGTTGTCGGCAGAGGGGAAAGGGGAATAGGAGTTATCGGTGGTGTGAAGGGGTTACGGCGGTGATGTTAGGGGTGGTTCGGGGAGGAGTCGGCGATTAGATAATGGTTGTGGTTAGGGGTGGTGGTTGAGATAGAGGGTTACAGTGATGAGGGGTAAGTGAGTAGTGGTTTGACTGAGATGAAAGGGTGAGGTGTGGATTAGTGGAGGAGAAAAAGGGTTTCGGGTGAATGTGGTCATGAGGTAACAGAGGGTGGTAATGGTCGGTGAAGAAGGTGAAGGGGAGTAATAAGTTTTTGGGTTTTAAAATTAAATTAACTGCAGATACGGCCTCTAGCGGCCCGCTATAAAGTTAAAAGGTGGGTGGCGGCCCGCCACCACGTTACAGATTTCCGAAAAATTGGCATACGTGCTGGCGGGAGCGAGAAAGTTGTTTATAAGTGGGTGGCGGGGTGCCAGAGGCCGTTTTTAACAGAAAGTGTCCAATTTTTTTCTTTAAATGCCTTAGAAAATTTTTTATGCTTTTCACAAACCTCATCAAAGTTCAACCTTGATTTTTCTCTAAGTATAAAACTTACCTCAAACCTTATTTCTCTCGCGAATTCCTGCAAATCCTCGGTGATGCCCTCCTGCAAATGACTCAAGACACAAACTAGGACCCGAAAAACTAACAAAAACGACCATTAGCTACTAAAAATTACGAAAAATAAACGAAGATACAAACGGTACAAAATTTACACTTGGGTTTTCAACTTTTCACATATTTATGGAGGATCATAGAGATGCAGCTCACCTCCAAACACACACTCACGGGCTATAGCACCATTGTTCTTATTGCCCGAATCAACCCGAACACCCTTATTTCTCTCGTAACTTCTCAACTCCTCATCTTGTGATTTGAATCTAAACTCGTCATATCGAACTCTATCCCCACACTGAGCCTTGCTCAGTGTCTCTATCTTAGATTCTAAACGCACAATTCTCGCTTCTAATTCCTCCAATCTCCTATCAGGTGGGTCCCCACACTTAAGTCCGATTACTTTCTCTAGACTCGGATCACTCACCACCTTCTCCTCATCTCTCTTGTCCTTCTCACCCTCCCCTACTAACGATACCGCCTCCACTTTATCACTTGACCCTCTCGAATTCATAACATTAAAAACTACTGATTCCTCGCCCGCTCTAAGTGTGATGGTGCCTAAAGAGACATCTATAAGAGCTTTAGCGGTGTTCAAGAACGGGCGTCCTAAAATTAACGGTACATTTTCATCGGCTTCCATGTCGAGAATAACGAAATCGGCCGGAAAAACGAACTTATCAACCTTAACAAGCAAATTCTCAACTATTCCCCTCGGGTGTTTCACGGACCTATCAGCTAAGGACAATGTCATTCGAGTAGGTGAAAGCTCGCCTAAGTCTAGCTTCTCGTAAAGCGAAAAGGGTATCAAATTGATGCTAGCACCTAGGTCGGCTAAAGCTCTAGTATTTGTGTTACTACCGAATAGACAAGGAATAGTTAAAACACCGGGATCGGTAAGCTTTTCAGGAAGCTTATTTGAAACAATGGCTGAACACCCTCCATGCAATGGGACATTCGACAACTCTCCTAACTTCTCTTTGTTCCTAAGAAGATCCTTTAAAAATTTCGCGTATTTAGGCATGGACTGGAGTGCCTCGATAAACGGAAGATTAATCTTCAATTGCTTGAAGATGTCTAAGAATTGCCCATATTCCCTTGAGTATTTTTGGTTCTTAAGACGTGAGGGAAACGGAACATACGCATGATTCACATAGGATGAAGGTCTAACGTCTATGGGTTTTTTCTCAACTTTCTTCTCACTTTGAGACTCACCGGGCTGTGCGGTACTTGCTGGGCTTAGCCTCTTTTGCACTTTGCCGGGAGCCTCCATCTCAATCACTTCATCTATTATATCTCCATCCTCATCAACCTCTCTCTCTTCAACACTGGGATTCCCTACGGTTCTGCCACTACGAGTGGTAATGGCTTTTACATGAGCATTCGGGTTAGGTTGGGTGTTAGCTGCAAACTGACCGGGTAATCTTTCATCTAACTTCCTAGACATATCACCTACAACCCTAGAAAGGTCTTGGACCGCAGCTTGGTGATTCTTAAGCATGAGGTCATGTTCACTAAGTTTCTTTTGGGTATTTTGATCCCTAACAATTAGTTGACTCATCATGGACTCCATTCTTTCCATGCTACCCCTAAATCGAAACTTGAACCTTGACCTGTTTGAACCTGGCTACTTGACCCTCCATCCTTAACCTGCCCATTTAAACCCCCACCGAAGAGCGAACCTAGACCTCTATTTGGATTTTGAGCTATTTGAAAACCAGGAGGTCCATTTGAACGAAAATTGTTATTATTATTAAAGTTATTATTATTATTTCGCCAACCCGAGCCAAGATTATTGTTACCAAACCCACTAGATTGACCTCTACCGAAACCTCCTCCTACGAAATCAACTTGCTCCTCACCAACTAGCAATGGACATGCACTCGTGTCATGACCCCCTCGACAATACTCACATTTATCTACCTTAGCTCTAATCTCCTTGAGCTCTCGAGTTATGTTTTCCAACACAGCGGCCAAACTAGGGTCCATGGTGACATGGTTCACCCCTCGGGCGGGTGCACTAGTAGTGGTATTAGAATTACCACTTTGATACCTCTGATCGGATCGTGATTGGGATTGAGACTGAGCAAATGCCTCAAAACGCTCTAAACACTCAGCAACTGTAAGAATACCCATCATATGCCCCCCCGCATTAGTATCGAACCTATCTCTAGTCTCTTGGGTAAGACCGTTATAGAATTTCTCACATAAAGCCCAATCGGAAAGACCATGTTGGGAGCAACGAGCACAAAGGTTTTGGAAACGCTCCCAAGCAAGGTAGTAAGGCTCGTCGGGCTCCATGCGAAAGGAGTGGATTTGGTCCCTAAGACGTGAGGCTTTAGCGGGCGGGAAATATTTGTTCAAAAAGGCTTGACGAAGCCCCGCCCAAGTGGTAAAGGTACCGGTTGGTTGTGAGTCCAACCAAGTAGCCGCACGGCCGGCTAATGAGAATGGGAAAAGCTGTAGGTAGGTGGCATCATTGGGTGCACCGTGAAGGTTAAAGGTAGCTAGCATACGAGAGAAACGGTTTATGTGAGCCGGGCGTCCTCATCGTCTCGGCCATGGAATTGGATGGTATTGGTGATAGCCTGCATGGCATGCGATGGGATCTGCCATGAATTGTCATTAACTATGGGTGGGACGGTGATGGGTGAAGCAAGGCCGGTGAAATCCTGAGTGGCTTGCTGATGGACGGTTTGCCTAGGGTTGGCCATTTGATCTAAGTTTTCCTGTTCGCTAGAGGTACTATAAGTGGGACTATTGGGTGGAGAATCCTTAGGTAAATGGTTTGGTGAAGGTGGTGGTACGGTAAGGGGATTGGTGTCGAAATCTGGGAAAACGGGAAGAGATGAAGATGAAGAACTAACCTCTGGGCCTTCGCCCAGTTGAGATGATGACTGCTTGACTGGTGGTGGTGGTCCGTGCGAGCGTAGATGTGGCATCCACTACAAGCAAAAACCTGAATCACAAGAAAAGAAAACACTAGTTACTAAGACTCAAGATGAAAATAAAAGACACAAAACAAAGTAAACACGTAGCACGTATTTGTCAAGTAAATCTATCAAAGCTAATGAACGCAATTACCAAGAGTCCCCGGCAACGGCGCCAAAAACTTGATGTGTGCTAAACAGACTATTAAAAACAAACTAAATTAGACTCTCTATTCTAGACACTATAAAGCTTTAATTCTAGACTCGACCTAAAACCACACAATCGGCAAGTGTACCGATCAATGTAGTATAACCTAGGAAGTCCGGATATCGAACCACAGGACTCTATGTATCACGTAGACTAGACTCTGACTAGACACTGACAGACACGACTCAACTAGTTTATTTGTTTTGGGGGGGGGGGGGGTTACTGAAAATCTAGGAAATCTATATTAAACTACTAAGTAGACTAAAGCTAGACTAAACCCGAATAAAGACTAAGGACTTTTTCTTATATGAGAATGGGATCACCTAGACAAGAATCATGGATCGTTTTAAGAGATTACCGATTAAGTTAAATGCACGAATTATGGAACCGGGATCTTAAAATACTAAACCTATTAAGAACCATCGAGGCCCCTCGACCCTTCTCAAGGAGAAACCTGTGGCACTACCTAGGCCGTTAATTCTACCGGTTATTAGACGCCTTCCCAGTTGTCTAATTATTGTGTAAGTACCCTAATGTTGACCTATTCTTTCCCAATCCTAGATCTAGGGTAGTTTGAAGTAATTAATTTGACTTGATAGACTAATAAGACCGACAGGTAAACCAAGACATAACCTTTCCCAAGGCCTATCTAAAGCAATTCACCGGGTAAGACCTACTAATAGCCCCTCACTTCCCAGGTATTAGGACTAGTAGAACACTAAGACTTAGCAAATTATTAACACTTACTTCTAGGGGTTATTGCCCAATTCTCCCTAAAGAGTGAAGGTTTTCTAACGTGATATAGACACTCACCGAAACCCTAAACCCTAATATGACTCTATGTTGTGATATAGACCGTCACTAAGAATCATATGAAGCAAGTAATAACAATAAACCAATTCAAAGTATGCACACACATCAAATCATTAAATCAAACCGCTTACTAAACACAATCACCCATAACAATCATGCAAATAACAAAACCGGTAAAAACTTTATATTAATCCATTCATCAAGTCTAGGTGGTTTATGAAATTAGCCAAGCATGTTAAAACGTGAAAACAATTCAAAGATGTCTAAATATGAATTCATCATAACAAGTTTCGTGAGAAAAGTCAAGAACAAAGAACTAGAAAACCCGATTAGATCTTCAAGTCTTCTTCCCCGAACTCGTATCGATGATTCCTATGCCTTAAGATCTCCAAAAGTTCTCCAAGAATGCTCAACAATTGCCCAAGAAGTCCCTAAAATCGAATTAGGGTTTCTTCCAAGCTTAAGATGTATTTATATGACTTTCCTTAACAAAAATCGCCATCTGCAGGCTTCTGGCTGGCCGCCACCCACTGAAGGAATGGGTGGTGGGGTGCCACCTTGTTTTTCAGCTCATGTACTACCTTCAGACTCTCGCCGGGTGCCAGAAACTTCTCACGGGGTGCCAGAGAGTGATTTTTCAGCTCTTTAACTCTATTTCAACTCCTCGACCTTTCCAACATGCTCCAAGACTTGACTTTCCAATATTTTAACTCGTTTTACTCGGTTTTCCGCATATTTAAGCATCAAGACCTGCGAAACATGATTTAATCAATAGCATGCATATTCTAACGAAAAACAAAACTAAATGCAACGAAAACTATACAAACTTTACACGATATAAGTATGTATTTTGCAATACATCATTCAGCCATTGACAAAGGTCTTGATTATTCTGGAAACAAGCTTGATGATCTGCTACGATGTTCTTCAAAGAACTTGAAGATCTGCTGCAACCGTGTTCTTCAAACTTTGAAGATTCAAAGGAACTCGAGAGGAAATAAGGAGAAGAATAGAAGAGAAATTGATCAGCCCTCATGCCTCTTCGGATATATATACCCACCGCATTTAATGCGATGGGTAACCGTGCCAGAATCGCCGCAAGCGAGGCTAATCAGAAAACGCCACGTAAGGCGTGTTTCCCGGAGTGACGGTTACCACGCGCGCGTGGGCATCACTCTCTGACGGAAATACGATTCGTCAGGGACAAGTTGATGACAACCGTCAGAGGTCAACTCAGTCGTCACCAACCACGACTTTCTTCACCAACCTGTCAGAGTTCAAATTTCGAAGTTTTTCCCGCCATAAATTACGAAGAAACTTCATGCAGAAGCAACTACGGCCGCGCAATGTTAACAGTCCCTTAGTAACCCTGCGCGCCTACACAGAAGGACAATAACTAACCCAGAACCAATCCGGTAGTCGCACCGTTGTAACCAATAAAAGGTTACACGCGCCCCGTCTACCAAAGCCGAAGAAACATTTTCCACGACTTTTATTTTTAAGTCCAGAGCTCCAACCACTCGCCTTGCGCATGGTGCAACACTGGACTGGGGGGACTTGAAGGGGTATGGTCCCAAAAAGCCGCGCAAACCTCCGTAAGGGTTGCGCGCGGGACCATACTCCTTATTCAAAAAGCTTCCTATCTTTTAACATCGCGCGAGTTACACCACGCTCTACTGTACGTTGCGCGAGTCCTGAACAATGAGAAGCTCCAATTAGCAACACTTAGCATTTTGAAAAGAATATCTGAAAGTCCATGCCTCGCGCGAGGTAGTAACGTGCTCAGCAAGACTCATGCGTGACTACGGCGAAGGCCTGTTCAGGTAGTACACAAGGTACAAGTGGCAGAATAAAAGAGCCAATCAGGGTCCTTCAGATCCTGCGCAATCGTGCTCCACGATCGTCTGACATGCAGGAGACAAAAGTACTTAAGGACGCCTATGTGGCACCAATCACAGGGCAGAGACAACTGCCTCACGATCTCCACTTACCTGCTGATGGCAGAAGGGCGACCAGGCCGACAACAGTGACACGTGGCTCCAATCACATTGCGCCAACTCCATAAAGCTCCTAGAAGCCACTAACGGTCGACACCAGTGAGACAAAGAGCATATCCTCCATGTTGTCGCCTTCCGGCCCAAGGCCCATCAGCCCACACCCTCTTACACTACTCCGGCTATAAATAGAGACCTCACTTCACAGGTTAAACATTTCATTCCCTCTACTCTCTCACTTGATACTTAATTCTCTCCACAAAGCAGTCGCTTATTCTCACGCCGGAGTCCGGTTAAGAGGGAAACCCCCACATTCCCCTCTTAACGAGTAACGGTGTTTTGTTTTGCAGATAACCACGGCCAGTAGGAAGCTCAGGAAACCTTAAAGAAGATTAACCATCATGGTAGAAACATAAACCAAACTGATTAGCCCCTTAATTAGTTCCGTGTTTCTTCAGTCACGTTTTTAAACACACTGTGTATGGCCCCATCTACTTCCGCAGTGGGGGACTAACATGTGGCCTTCGTTTGTGAATTGTGTACCTTCGAAATTGGCTCCTTTTTGTGGATATATGAAAAGTGGTCCTAAAAACAAAACTAAGGAAAGTGTCGACCAAAATCAATATTAGCACTATTCATATAATAGTTGCCAAGTAAAAATGCATTTAATTAAAAAATATATATACACCCATCCATCTTTAATTATACACCATTATCCATCTGTCTTTAATAACTACAATATTCTATTCAATATATGCTTTGATATTTTTAGTTAATTATCCGATGTTAAAACCTCCTAATGAAAATGAGACTATGTTAATATGTTATGGTGAGTTAAAATGTGGAAAAAGTGTTTTCACGTTACCGTCACGTAGGCAAAACTGATTTCACAATTTTTAATGTGTGTTATGAAAGTTGAATCAGTTTTTATTGGTGAAGCGGATCTAAATGAGTGGATGATATAATAACTAATAATAAAAAAAATTGAAACATCAAGCCTCTATGACATCCACTGCAAAATCAAAGTTAAAATTAATTAAAATTAATTATTAATTATTATTAACTTACATGCATTTACCAACTTTTGTTATTAGTGATTTACAATTTTACGATCACACGGTACAACCTTGCTTTTTTTCTTAGGAGATGAGAGTATTCAGAGTAGTAATGAATTTTGTCTTTCACTTCATAATTTCATTTACACTCCCTTGATTTTGATAAATTTATTATACGACGCCTCCATTTTAATAGAAATATATTTTTGTTTTTTTAACAAATCTACACTAAAGCCCCTGAACTTTAATAAAGTTATCGACACCATCTGCATTTTAAGCTACAAAGGTTATCAACAACGATGTCTAGGTTTTATTGTTCTTATACAAGGTTACGTATGTTGCACTTTCTCTTTTTATTGCTATACCGAGTACCGGTACTGTATTTATACTGTAATAAAACGAACCAATACAACTAGTGGCGGATGTATGATTTTATTCTAATGGGTTCCTTTTGGTAAATTCTCTTTAATTCTCACTATTTTTTTCTAAATTCTACAAAGTTCTCACTATTTTTTTCCGTTTTTTCCAAACACACTGGGTTCCTGGGAACCCACAAATGCGGGCTGGATCCGCCCCTGAATACAACCAAATTATCGCCGCAAGGTGCGAGGTTAGTTACTAGTTACTTACTATATACTAATTACTAGTGTTTTAAAAATAAGATCAGACCGGTCGGTTCATCTGGTTAAACTAACAACTATTAGTTTTATTGGTTTGGTTACAAGCCAATAAAGGGAGAACAACTAAACCAACATAGCGATGTGCTTTTTTTTATCTTTACTTTTCAGCAGACACCTTTGACAATTGTTATATGTTAAAAAAATGGACCCACAATTGAATATGTAGCTTGAGCCTTGAGAGTTTATTGATTCAACTAATAGATATGGTCTAAAAAGAAATGAGTACAAACATCAACAGTTTTAAAAGCACACCAAAACCCACAAATTTCAATCCCATAAATCCTATCAGTTTCCACCTCAATTATGAAGCAGCAACCAAAACAGATAATAGTTGATCATTTGCTAAATAATATTTTAATCATATTTCTAATGAAATAGATTTCTTTCCAACAAACTAATTTTATAAAAGACTCATAATCTTTCCTACACTTAAAAAACCGAAGTTTAAACATTAATATAAATATATTTACACTTTAAGGGTGAACGTGATATAACTTGTCAGAACCCTCTCAACAACCAATCATCGGTGTACACCTCATCTCTCATATAAGAGCCAGTTGAAATCCAAATACACTGGCGCCGCTGTTACCGAACTATTTGCCCCTTCCATATTCAACTATCACAAACACACTCCTACTCATATCGAGTGAAACTGAAAGAATACAGGTAAGGGGCAGCACCGTGGGTACCAGTGGCGAAGCTTGAGATTTCCGACCGTGGGGTCGAAAACGTATATACCAAAAAAAAATTATAAAATGAGGGGTCGAAAACGTATATACCTAAAAATTTAAATACGAAAACTACATACTCTCCACTACTGAGCAAAAAGTTCGGGGGGTCGGCTGCCCCCTCCCGCCCCCACTATCCTTCGCCCATGGTGGGTACCCAAGAACCCACAAAGGGTACCCAAAGGTGCCCCGCCACCCTAAGACTATGGGGAGTGTAGGGGTTTGGGTTTGGGCATGAGTTGACACGTGTCTGTCACGTAGACAGTGTAGACTCCCCAACTCAAGCCTCAAAAGGCAGGGGAGTGGAGGGGTTTGGGTTTAGGCCATGAGTTGATACGTGACACTAGTTTTTTTAGGCAAATTGAAAATAAATAATCCCACCCAACTCAATTTGGCCGATAATAATCTCAAGTCAGTTATTGGCCGATAATAATCCGACCTGCTCAATTTTTTTTTATTAAATAGTCAGCCGTTAAAATAGCTTAACGGAGTTAAGTTTTTTTCCGAATTACAAACCAATGTTTTATGGCTTTTGATCAGAACGAGAATACGAGTCGATTGATGTAAAACTTACCTCAAAATACTGGCCCAACTCACGAAAGCGGTACTTCAATTTGGGTCTTTAAACTTCCAATTAACAAAAATCAAGCCATTTCGAGCACAATTTTGAGGTAAGTTTACATCAATCGACTCGTATCCTCGTTCTGATAAAAAACCCTAAAACATCGGTTTGTAATTCGGAAAAAAACTTAACTCCGTTAAGCTATTTTAACGGCAGACTATTTTACAAAAAAAATTTGATCAGTTCGGATTATTATCGGCCAATAACTGACTTGGGATTATTATCGACCAAATTGAGTTAGATGAGATTATTTATTTCCAATCCGCCTTTTTTATACTTTCTTTTACTAAACAAACGAATTAAATTTATATAAAAAATACATTTGTATTAATTAAAAAAGAGCCCCGCTTGCGGTCTGCTCATATAATGTAATATATGTGTGGGCGCTCGGGGGGGCAAAAGCAAAAGTGCACTAATTTTTAACGTTATTTTACTAATTTCGTGAAAATAACGTTAAAAAGAGGGGATCGTTAATCAGGCATCATGTGGTGGCGTTGATAGCCGAAAGACAAGGGGGTACATGCACCAATTGGCGTTTGTCTCAATTGCTGAGTGTTATGTGCCTTATGTCCAAGGCTTGATGCAAAACCACAATCGAGCCGGGGGTCTCATTGGAAGCAGCCTCTCTATTCCTACGGAGTAGAGGTAAGGCTGTCTACATCCCACCCTCCTCAGACCCTACCTTAGCTTTGCTATAGGTGGGATATACTGAGTACGATGATGATGATGATGTATTAATTAAAAAACAGTGACAATTATACTAAAAAAACACATCAAATAAAAATAAAACTACTACCTCACGTATTTTTAATTCATAAAAAAAACTACCACATCAAATAAGAAAAATACATAAAAAAACTAACCAATCCCACATAGCCACCCCAGTCCCCACCCCCAAGCCACGCCCCACGCCTGGCTAGAATCCCACGCCAAAAAGGTAACGCCCAAACCAAGCCCCTAAGGGGATGATGTACGCGGCGTGGATTGTGTTCTTACACCCAAACCCAAACCCCACGGTCTAAGTGATGATTATTTAGGGGGTGTTTGGCTTAGTTTTTTCAAACTTCTTATGACTTTTTAGAAAAGTTAATAAGTTATACTGGATTGACTTATTAACTTTTCCCCTCACAAAACACCATTTAACTTTTTAAAAAGTTAATAAGTTACAAGTTGGCTAAAATAAACCATCCCAAACACCCACTTAAATGAGGAAATGTAAAAAAAATCAAGGTAAAAAAAAGCGAAAAGGTCCCCCACACTTTTACGTTTTACCGTTTTACAGCAAGACCCATTTTAATCAGGAAGACACCGATCTGGACCTTCTTACCTTCACCAATTGACTTTTCTTATTAGCCCTAGCCAATACACACACACACATTCATTCAACCAAAGATTCGCTCCATCATCTCCGACGGCGTACGCCATTTCTTCCGGCGAACATGACTTTCGCATCTCACGTATTCCGTCACTCTAAACAGGTTCCGATCACTCTTCTTTTTCATCCTCAATTCGCTTACTTACTGCTATATATCTTCGCTTTTTGTATTTTCACTTTTATTCGATCTGTATCATGTTTTGTTTGTATAAACCCTACGATTCACGATCGCTGATTGATTTCAATTAGTAAATGTATTGACTCTTGATGCGTTAGGTTAGGTTATTGCACTTCTGATTTCATTTTAAGATCCGTGAGGATTAAGCTAATTAGTTGTATGCGTCTAGCTGTTATAAGGAAGAGTAGATGATTAGTATGTGAAGATTGAGCTATTTATTTAGGTAATTAGGTTGCAGATTTGATTAGTTGTGAGTGGAGAGAGGAAGATTTCTGTTAATTTGAGCTTCAACATGAGGAATTGAGGATGCTTATTTTTATGTGGCATAATCTATCTGATAAGTTATAGTGTTTTATTGTAATGATTTTGTGTGTGTTTTCAGTTGAAAAATGCTCCTGGATTGCTACGGCAGGATCATGCTGTTCTGGTTCGGTGGTTTACGCATAGTACTCGTTCCGTCACTAGCAAAGGGGATGGTAAGTTGTAATTCATTTGTAGCAGGTTTAATTTTGCTACTGTGTGGAAGAAAACAAGGTTCACATGAATGATGATATTGACAAAATTATGGTTTCGTGTGCAGATATGTTGAAGCATCGCCATATTAGCAATGTTTTCGGGGAGAGTGTGTGTGCATGTAAGTCTTGCAGTGGATCCATGTCTAGTGCACCCGTGTTCACTCGAAGTTATAGGGCGGTTAATTCCACAAAGGTAAGCCAAATCCATTAAGGATTGCACATTCGTAGTGTTTTTTGTTTCTTTTGTCATTATGTTGATTGGGCATAAAGTTAAATAGAATATTGTTGTCTCAAATATTGCTGATGCCTGTTGTTTCTAGGTGCAAAATGGACATGCTGTTAGTGGTATGGTGTTTAGTAGAGGAATTACATGGTAATCATTGAAGCGTCCTAACCACCACCATTGCAATTATTGCACTCATGATTTGTGTTCTGATTTATGATTTGTGTGTAACAGCTCTGATGTACAATTGAGGAGAAGTTTTGCAACAAATTCAGGTAACTTTTATGTGCCACATTGATATCAACTTATCTACCTACTACAGACACAAGTTAGCTTAAACCCCTAAACATATATTCGATGGAATTAAATGTATAAATCTACTGACGTACATGGAACTTCTTTCTGTGATGATGAAAGTACAGACATTGTTTGTGATGCTTTGGTGCTGAAAAATCAAATATTTACTAAATATTATTTAGTGAACATTTTGAAACTATCTATACTTCTGTTGGGATGTGACCATAAATTGAATGGTGTAACTTGCATCATACTCAAGGCCTAGATCAATTATCCTCGTATATTAATTGACAAAGGGGCCATTTTATCACGAGATTCACAGGATATTTGCTTTGACTTTTGTTTGACCAAGCTTTTGCAGCATATTCATTTTACCAGATCATCATATGCTATATTTAAAATTATTTAATATATGCTTTCACGCTGCAGGCCTTCCCCCACACCAAGAGCTCGGGATGCCTTCTCTTTCTCCTACAATGACAGAGGCATGTGCTATTCTACGTCTCAACTCTCATGGTACCTCATTTTGGCTCTTTGTGTTAATTCTGTTTACTGAACTGTTTGCTTGATTTCTTGTACAGGGCAACATAGCACGTTGGTTAAAGAAAGAAGGTGATCAAGTCTCACCTGGTGAAGTACTATGTGAAGTTGAAACAGTACGTGGCCTTTATCTTTACTTTTAGGTTTTCGCTTATCATGGTTCTCTGGAGGAGAATTTTGTACAGTCCTGCAAATTACCTGCCAACATGTGCATTGATTTGTTACAGGATAAAGCCACCGTTGAAATGGAATGTATGGAGGAAGGATATCTTGCTAAGATTATACATGGAGATGGAGCAAAAGAAATCAAAGTTGGCGAGGTATTTGACCCGTGTATGAGGACACGCAACTTACTGCGATGTTGAATGACTTTTAAGTGGTTAAGTGATAGCAAGGAGGAACTAAAGTATATATACTTGTGGCAGGTGATTGCTATAACTGTTGAAGACAAGGAAGATATTGAAAAATTCAAAGATTACAAACCCCAAGCATCAGATGGTGGGGCCCAACAAGCTCCCCCAGAAAGTACTCCTACTAAAGAAGAGGTAATTGAAAAAGCACCTAGCCCACCTGAACCAAAACCTGTGAAGCCCAGTACATCACCTGCAACAGACCGTGTTTTTGCTAGTCCTCTTGCAAGAAAATTGGCTGAAGATAACAATGTACTAAGTCTTATATATGATAAAACTTACTATCACAAGCCTGATTTTTTCATGTTCGTTATATGTTAATTATTTTCTTTAATTAGGTATCTTTATCAAGTATTAAAGGTACAGGCCCTGATGGAAGCATTGTGAAGGCTGACATCGAAGAATACTTAGGTACTTGTAAGCATAATTCAGCTTAAGCTGGATATTGTTAAGCTTGTAGTTTTACTGGATCACATTTATACATATCTTAGCATGACACTAGAGGTGACAAAATTGGTGGATTAGGTCAAAACAGGTCGGGTGTAGTTGGTTATAAACGGATTTTGGAGTAAAGTACACGGATGGTCCCTATGGTTTACCAATATTTTGAATTTGGTCTCTTGCTTTCCAAAAGTACACGGATGGTCCGTTTGCACTTTGTAACGCATTTAGTCCCCGGCTTTTTTGAGAAGTGGATGGATAGCCCTTGTGGTTAGCACTTTGTAACGCGTTTAGTCTCAAACGTGGACCCACTGAAACCTTTAGATTTGTTGGTTGGGGACTAAATGCGTTGTGCAAACCACAGAGACCATCCATGTACTTTTGAAAAGCTAGGGATCAAATCTAAAATTTTGGTAAACCACTGGGACCATCCGTGTACTTCACTCCAAATTTTTTGTTAGATATGATTATGAAAGACACACTATCACAATAATAATCCAATGATCTCTAGATCAAGTGGTGGAGGGCTTGCATTTCTCTTGAGAGATGCAGGTTCGACTCCCACTTGGTGCAGAGTGAGGCACTGGTGGGCAATGATAGGAGACCCAGGGAAACCTGGGTTGGATCCTTGAGCCAAACGGGTTTTACCGGTAATTTCACTGTCGCGCCTACGGGCGGGTGGGTTACCGGGTTTTCCCCGGAATTGGTGGTGGACTCGGGTTACTCTCGGAGTACTCCGTTTGTCCAGTGGGTGCCCCGAGAGTGCTCGGGATTGAGTTTGTTGGCCGTTCAAAAAAAAAAAAAAAACAATAGTAATCCAATGTTTTGTATAAAATGATTCAACATGTCGGAGATGAAACGTAACGAATCAACCCATTCATAAGTAAATGGGTCGAAATTGCCACCGCTTCATGGAACCCACAGTTTAATTTGGTTGCATAATTGTTTTGTAGCTTCTGGTAAGAAAGATCTTCCAGCAGCACCATCAAAGGCTGACGCTAAAGCTCCAGTTTCCGCTATCAATTACACTGACATTCCAAACTCTCAGATAAGAAAGGTCATTTATACCCTTATTGATACGACTTCTAACCTTGATACAATATCTATTCACCCTTTTTTCTGTTTAACTTTAAACTAATAACTGTTCTTGTTACATTAACAGGTCACTGCTTCACGGTTATTGATGTCAAAGCAAACCATTCCGCATTATTATCTTACTGTAGATACATGTGTCGACAAGCTTACTAAGTGAGTTTTGGTCTAAACTAAATGTGTGATGATTTGCACTAATCAGTCTTTCATAAGATGACCTGATTAATGTTGTTTGTACAGATTGCGTGCAGAACTCAATTCGTTACAAGAAGCTTCAGGAGGGAAGAAGATATCCATTAATGATCTTGTGATTAAGGTATAAGAAGTTGGATTTTCACCACTTATATGGACTTCGTTGTATAATTTTATTTTATTTTGGATTCTGGTTGATAAGTTAGTAATGTTAATCTACGTACCCTGTTTTGATCTATTTTTGCAGGCTGCAGCATTAGCTCTTCGTAAAGTTCCTCAATGTAACAGTTCGTGGACTAATGATTATATTCGTCAGTACGTATACGCAATTTGGAAATTATTTTTTGTAGTCTGTTAGAATATGACTACACAGTAACTCGACATGCATTTTCATGAAATCATGTGTCGTATGGTTGAATTCATAGGTTTCATGAAGTGCACATCAACGTGGCTGTGCAGACCGATAATGGACTCTTTGTCCCTGTCGTAAGGGTTAGTCACTACACCTTTGGTTGCCATTTCTATGATTTACAGGTGGTAATATGGCCGGGTTTGGCATATTTTTTGGATGGCTGGTTAGGGCTGTAAACCAACCGAACGAAAATGAACAAGGCCTTGTTCGTGTTCGTTTGTCAAGGAAATATACGTGTTCACGAACACTTACCGAACGAGATTTTCTCGTTCGTGTTCGTTTGAACGTGTTCATGTTCGTTTGTTAATTTAGGTAACGAACGTTCATGAATATAAATTAACACAAATGAAAACAAACAAAACACAAACAAGTGTCCCTGAACAGAATATGTAATACACTGAATTTAAAAAAAAAATTTAAAAGCATGAACAAACTATCGAACACAAACAAACATAAAATGAACATGTTACCAAGCGTTCAAGAACATAAATAAACAAACGCGACCTCTGTTCATGTTCTTTCAGTTACCTAAACGAACGAAATTTCTTTGTGTTAGTTCTTTTATTAAACGAACGCCCCGCCAAACGTTTCACGAACTGTTCGCTGAACGTTCAGCTCGTTTGCAGCCCTAGGCCTGGGGTTGATCTGGAACGCATTTTGACCAAAAAGTTTACTTTGTAATAGATAGAGAATTGATGTGTCTTACAAAGTTAACAATATTCTAGTAATGTTTTAACTGGTTACAAGGCTATATGCATAATAAATTCATTTTTGGAAACTTTTGATCTGTTAAAGATGCAACATGATCCAAGTCAACCCACTTGTAAGTAAATGGGTCGAAATTGCCACCTCTGTATATCACTGTGACACCATGTTTGCAACTCGATCCGTATTATAAATATATAATTGATTTATCTGTGCAGGACGCTGATAAGAAGGGCCTGTCAGCAATTTCAGAGGATGTAAAGAATCTAGCCCAAAAAGCTAGAGAAAACAGCTTGAAACCAGCTGAATATGAGGTCTGAATGGTTCTCACCTTTTTGTTAAACTATTTGCATCGTTTTCAAGCATGATTCAGTAGTTCATATACTCTTATTATGTAGGGGGGTACATTCACGGTTTCAAATCTAGGGGGCCCGTTTGGGATCAAGCAGTTTTGTGCTATCATAAATCCACCTCAGGCTGGCATTCTAGCAGTTGGATCTGGTGAGTTGAGAAATAAGCAAAATTTTAAATCGTGTTTGCAATTAAGTAAAATGCCATTTTCGTCCTTGAGGTTTGGCCAGTTTTGCAACTTTCGTCCAAAGGATTGTTTTTCCGCATCTGGATCCAAAAGGTTTGAAATCTTGCTATTTTCATCCGGCTCGTTAACTCCATCCATTTTCCCCGTTAAGTCAGGGGTATTTTCGTCTTCTTTGTTAACTTAAAGGGCAATTCGATGTTTTTTCATTTTATGTACAAGCATTTAGCTTATGTACAAGTATTCAAAAGACTGAATTTCTCTTTAAGTTAACAAAAAAAGATGAAAATACCCATGACTTATTGGAGAAAAATGGATGGAGTTAACGAGCCGGATAAAAATGGCAAGATTTCAAATCTTTTGGATCCAGATATGGAAAAACAAACCTTTGAACGAAAGTCGTAAAACAGGCCAAACCTCAGGGACAAAAATGGCATTTTACTCTTTGCAATATTATTTATCTTTAACTTCCAACCTAACAATAATACTTAAATAAATTCTTTGCAGCTGAGAAGAGGGTTATTCCCGGTTCAGTGGCCGGAGAATTCCAGTTTGCGTCATACATGTCTGTCACATTGAGTTGTGATCACCGTGTTATTGATGGTATGTATCGAGTTTCTTGAATAAAATACGTTTTGACCCGTTATGAATTTGGTTGAAAAAGTATAGATGAGATGGATTCTAACAAAAGGGTTTTGGGTTATTAGGTGCTATTGGTGCGGAATGGCTAAAAGCATTCAAAGGCTACATAGAGAATCCAGAGACAATGCTGCTTTAGAGACCATCATCTGTGTTTTCTCTTTTTGATTTAATTTCCATTTGCTATTATCAATTTCTTTCCATGTGTTGTTTACCCACTGGCTTTCGGTTGATCACATGATGAAATCTTGGTTTCAAAATAAGAAAAGGAGAGGTCGAGTTTTCGAGTCATGAAAACGTGAACTCAGTTTTGGTGATGTATAGAGTTAACATCTAATGTGCAGGACGTAATTCTCGATTCAATTCTTGCACTTGCATGCAACCTAAATAAAAACGATTACCCAACTGATACTATGTTTTGGCTTCATTTATTTCTAATTCATCTTGCAGATTGTTTCAAGCAGAGCTGAAGATAAAAATAAACCAACTTCTGTCACATGTTTAGTCATTTAACATCATAAGTTGATCTGTTAAAAGAGTTCCAAGTCTTACTAGAATTCATAGAGTGAAAGTTGAATGCTCTTTATTTGTAATTCAAATTGAGTTGCTAAAATCAAGAAAAAACATAATCCTAGGAGGTGATTGGCCAACAAGCATAGAGAATCTGTTCTTTGTATACTTTTGTAGTAAGACTGCGGGGTATGGTGGGGCGTGGGTTGGGGCAATTGCTGACACCTGGATGTAACCCAAACCCAAGTTTTAAATGGGGTATGGTGGGGCATGGGTTGGGCGTGGCTGGGCCGGCGTGGCCTAGCCACATCACCATTTTTTTTAATATATATTTAAATTAATTAAATACATAAAAAAACATATTTTTTTTTAAATACATAAACAAACATAATAATTATTAAAATAAAAAACAATCATTCTTCGTCGTCTTCGTCGGTTTCGAACCCAGGAATCGTTGAAACATGTTCCACCAAATCAGATCGAAGGTTGTGATGTATATCCCTTGACTTGATCCAAAATTCATTAACCGCTTTATCTTGGTCTGTTACGTTACCTGGTTGGGAATCATCGTCATCATAGTGGGTAACGACCGCTCTACCTTCTTCCTCCAAAATCATGTTGTGAAGAATGATACATGTGTACATCACGTTTCCAATCTGATCCTTGTCCAATAGTCGACAAGGCATTTGTAATATTCGCCACCTTTTCTTCAAAACACCGAATGCTCGCTCGACGTCTTTACGTGCAGCCATCTGTACCCTGTTAAACTTTAATCTCTTTGGATCTGTCGTACCGTGTTTTGTGAATGATTTTACAAAAACCCCCAACTCTGGGTAAATCCCATCAACTAGGTAGTACCCATACACTACTCAACCCCGTTTACAAAAAAAGTTCCTTTGGGTCCTATACCATTTACTCGATCATCCAAAGATCTTGGGACGCAACCGCTTCAAGCATGATGGCTGGACTCCCGTGAAATCCACTCGTGTGAGCGCCTTGCCATTGGGTAGGACAAAGTTCCCAAGCCCATTTCATACAATCTAAACTACCTAGCATCCCGGGTAGCCCATGATAATCTGCGTGATGTTCCAATAATTGTTGCATGTCACTGAACGAGGGCTTTCTCAAATATCTTTTCCTATAGAGTTCTAGAATACACGAACAAAAGTTGTGAAGACTTTCTCTAGCTACACGTGCTGACATTTTTAAATAGTCATCCATAATGTCCGAACTATTGCCGTACGCTAACTGCCTAAGTGCGGCCGTGACCTTTTGCCACGTAGTAAATCCTAATTGCCCGGTTACATCGGGTTTTTGTTGAAAATAAACATACTTCTCCTCAAGATCTCTAGATATCCTTAAAAATAAGTTTCTACTCATACGAAAACGACGCCTAAACATTTTTTCATCATACTTAGGTTCAGCAGAGAAGTAATCGCTTACCAACAAATCGTTAGCGGTAACCCGTTCACGAGCGATGTACCTTCTTCTGCGTTTAGGTTGTTGACTCTCTTCCTCCTCCTCTTCGTTTTCAACGATAGCTTTCACCACCGTCGCGATCGTTTGTAGAAAAATTTTCGCCCCATCGTCAAATGATGATGACGATTCAGTATAACTTGAAGAACTCATGGCGAGATTGTGTTTTATGTGTTTGATTTTGTGTGAGAAAAATGATAAATATTGTATAGTATTTATAAAGGAATTTTTTTTTATTTTTAAATAGACCAACGGCTAGCCCAACGGCTAGTTTGGTTTGGCCATTCACAACCCGCCATGTCAGCTTGGCCAGACCGCCTCACGCCCGGCTTGAAACCCATGCCCCAAGGGCCACGCCGAAACTCATGCCCACCCGGGGTGGTGGCTTGGGCGTTTTCCCCCTACCCACGCCCAAACTCCCGCCCCATACCCCGCAGTCTAATGTTCTCGTACTTATGGTGATGATTATACGGATCGTTGGCCTTTAATCTATACGCAATAAGGTGTTAAATCAAGTTTTTATATTTTTGAACGAAAAAAATGTTACTTATGCTTTACTTTACAGTAATTATTTTAAAGCACTCCCTTTGTTCAGATTTGCATCTCGGACATCCCCCGAATATATGATTTGTTTAGCATGGATGTATAAATAATTATTTTTAATCAGTTCCACCTGTAGCAAACTCTCCATTTCAAAAACCTTTTGTGCACATTTTATCGTTACGAAATGAAACTTAAAACTATATATTAATTTTCACTAATATATGACAAACTAGTAAACATACTTTTTCTTAATATAACAAACTATGATCCCATTACCGCTAATTATATTGACACGAATTTTCTCTTGTTTTTGCTTCTAGATATTATTTTAGATGAAAACGATCTTGGCAGAGAAGATTTCTCATTTTCATCATATATGAAAAAACGATCTCGATAACAAAAATGTCATTGAAGATAATCTCGCAAAGATGATGACCAGTTGTTGGACCTTTAATATATCATCACATCAAATTATAACAAATTCTTTTAAATTATCATCACATGTATGAACTATAATCTTATCTTCTAACAAAATAAAAATCAAGCTTACTACAGTTTGATGCCCTTGTAACTGTTGTTAATGTGAGAACGATTTTTTCACAACTTACGAGTTACGACTAGCATGATACATGTTAATCATATGGTACCAGAAAGTAAAAAACATACAACGATAATCCAATAAAGTTATATATTAATGTAACGAGTGAGGTTTACATGAGAATCAAAACCAAATAATTCAGATTATTCACATTTTCATGCTCAATTTCTGCAGCTGGAGTTATGCAGAAATGATAAGTCATACTAATCAAACTCCCCCATTTGTACACCATGGTAGTTAACTAGAAACTTCAAACCCCATGTAAACTTCTTGACGATTTTACCCCTGACGCAATATTGCCATTTTTTATTCTGGCTATTCCATAGAGTAAAATCTCAATAAAGTGTCAAGTGTATAAAGTATAACATAAGTGATGTACAAAAGCAACATATATAACAAAGACATGTCCAAATTTTATTTTATAAATGCCCGTCCTTCGCTAGTTGTGGCATAATGAGCATATAAGCAAAAAAATCTGTCTCAAACATGTACTTCTAGAAAAGAAAAAAAAAACAACAAAAAGTCGAATGGTTAACGACATCCATAGTGATGGCGTTTCAATGAACATCGGATTCGACATACTTGAGGATTTTACTAAATTAGCTGAATCAATCTTGTATACTAATCATTATCATGCCAACTATTGATCTCATAGTCTCTACTGCCTCGTCTAATTTGACGGTACACATACCTTACGAACGCCAAGAGGGTTAAAACTTAAAGGTTTCATCATGAAAGAAACTTGATTTTCAAGATTAGCAGTTGTTATCAAAATGGCTATACATCACAAACAGCAAGCACATTACTAAGACCATCATCATTCAATCAATTTCACTTCAATTAGCCATAACAAATAAAAATCTAGCAAACAAGCTACAACAACTCAAAAGCTGTAATAAGACTAAGCATATAAAAGTCTACATAACTTTATTTGTCACTTGTCACTAAACCCTTCCTGATGCTAACACATTATATCTATATACAAAAAGCAACCTAAAGGTTTGACGAGCAACAAATAGGCGTGTCTATTCCAAGCAACATTCATAAACCTATTCGTTGCATCTTTTACGGAACCGTCATGTCTATTCCGTAGCATCCTTCGGTGATTATAAATAGGGTCGGTAGGGATCATTGTAAATAAGTTCATTCATGCAGAATCGTTAAAAAATCGGTTTTTTGTTAAGAAATCGGGGATCATACAAGAATCGTTAAAACAAAATCGGTAGCGTCGTTTCGATTACTGATCATATAAGAAGAAGTAAAGAAATCAGGGAGACCGATTTGGTTGTTAAAATCCCAAAGTTTTGTTGAACGCACGAAGAATTGCGTTGATATGATTTTAATGTATTAATCTATTTAAACTACGATGTTGTTGCCAAAAATTGTGATTGATTTCTTGAAAATTGCTTTTGATCCGAAAGAAATGATTGTGCATGAATTCGTTGTGTTTTGTGATAAATTGCAATTACAAATGTGCGTCGATAATATATTTATGTATTAATCTATTTGAACGATGCCGATGTTGCTATTTGAACGATGACGATGAAAATGATTTCCATATGAATTCGTCCTGTTACGTGATAATATGAATTTATAGATGTGCCTTTGTTTGATTTCACCATATTTTGCTATTTGAACGATGACGATGTTGTTTTAAATTGTTGTTTCTAATATGAAGGAAATGATTTCATATGAATATGGAATAAAATGCTTTTCACTTTGTTCCCGAGTCTCATTTAACAGGGGGAGGGGAGGGAAAAGAGATGAAAATATGAAAAACCATGTTCCCGAGTTTCTTTTAACAGGGGGAGGGGAGGGAAAAGGTAAGAAAATATGACCAAATATTCATCCTCCCAAATTGGAGAGATCAGGAGAGAAAATTTTCCTTCCCCTCCCCTCCCCTCACCTCCCCCTGTTAAATGACTCGGGAACATAGTGTTACAGATGTGCTTTAATTTGATTTTCCTATATTTTTCCGTTCAAACGAAGATGATATTGCTGTAAATTGTACTTGATATATCTAGAAAACTGCCGGTTCATAGTTTTGTATTTTGTCGTTCAAAGTTACAAACCGCCCATTTATAATAATTTGTTCTTTCTTTTTATAATTTTATCGAGAAGATGATGGTTCCATATCTATGTTCTTTCTTTTATTCACTTTCTCAAATCTATATAATCATGAACTCATAACCATTTTTTTTCTAAAAAGTTGATATTCTTCACCAAACAAAGAACCAGTATCGCCGCCGATGATCGGAAGCATCGGTCCTTACACCATCTTCGTTGTGCCGGAACTTGGCCGGAACCTGATGTCCTAAAAACGGTCTTCTTCTTTATGAATGTATTTTTACATTGGTTTTGTTACCTTTCAACTTTTTACTATGATAATTTATACGTTTTGGTCTAAGTTTGACGAGTTAACATTCCATGTCACGCATACGTGATTCAACATTTTTACATTTATTTTTAGTTCGGTTTAACTGTCCCACCAGGTATCTTCCTAACTTTTTAGGGCCTGTTAAAAATTACCAAATTGGAAGAAACGATGGGGAAGAGAAGAAGCGTTTGGAGGGATGTTCAAGGAGAACCTGGAAGCATCGTTTCTTTGACGACGTTGCAGGGCCGGTCATGGCGCCGATTGAAGACGGCGGCGTTCGATGAATGAGTATGTGGGGAGTGTCCCCATTGGTGGCCCTTACGATGTTAACGCATCCAATTTCCGGTAACAACCAATGTGAACCAGGGGAAGGAGTTGTGGGCGTATGGATTAGGTATTGTGTGAACCAAGGTAAGGAGTTATTAGGGTATTCATTTGTCAGAGAATGAACGGGGTGAAATGAAGAAATTAATTTTGTTAAATGTGTTATAATTGACATTATTTTCCTTCTTGAATTGCAATTAGGTTAAAGCTTTCGATTCAAATGCTTAAACTATATGTTGCTGACATGTTTATCATTACTTTTAAATTCTTTTCAATCTTGATCCCGGTTTCGATATCCGTTAACTTTTCATGCTAAATAGTACATCAAAATGTTATTTGTGTTTTTATCATTTAGTCTGAATTCTTGGAGTTTTATATAAGTATTGAATTTGAATAAACTTGATTAAACTGCAAAAATTTCCTTTTCAACAAGTTTTGAATTCAAAAGTCACGTTTCCGATCATTAAGCATTATTTGTGTGTTTTGAACATTTACTCTGAATTCTTGGAGTTTTATATAAAATGATTAAATTTGATATATAATTGATTAAACTTTGAAAAACATCATATCCTTGGGTTCGAATTCTAATTGATAAAATTTGAATTTAAATTGTTTTTTCAATTGTACGAATTGTGAAGAGTTTTTCAATGATTTTGTATCACATAACCGCTTAGATCACTGCACATTTTTGCATCTCATATAGTAAAAGTAAAGGCGTATATAATCAACGTCCCGCTGCAACGCGCGGGTTAGCGTCAACTCGTTACAAAACAATTTTCAACTAAACATATACCTTTCAAACTCTCAAATTGGCACATATCTCTTCAAAACATGCTTCCCTACAACCCCCAACCCCACCACCATTCCACCAACCGCTCCGGCCACCGCGGCGGACCTAACGCCTGCCGCGGCCCTATAAACCACTCCAGTCCCCAACCCAGCCACCACACTATTAACAATATCATCCTTATCCCTAACCGCAGCCATTCCGCTCTCCATTCCTGCATACAACAACCCAATTACACCCATACGGTTCCCAAATCTCCTTCCCAAACCTCCTGAACCATTTAATATCCTATTAACCCTAATTTTCGAAGTGTCTGCAGGTTCAAAGGCTTTCATGCCTTCGATGCAGCCTTTTCCGGCGCCGATGACGGCGCCGCTGAGGTAGCCGATGCCGGTGTAGTAGGTTAGGTTTTCGCCCCATGAACGGCGTTGAGCGATGGATTCTTCTTGGAAGAGGAATTGGGGAGATGTGGGGAGTTTGTATAGGGTTTGTGTGGGGAGTTTGAGGTCTTGGTATGGGTTGTAGAGGCGGTTGTTTTCGTCGGATTGGTTGTGGTTTGAAGGTTTTTGGTGGTTAGACATGGTGGAATTAGGGTTTTGGTTTGGGGAAGAATAATGAGTGGTGGTAATAAAAGAAGATGAGAGGCGGTGTTTGTTAATTTACCATGAAGAATACCCGCGCTACGCTGTGGGGTTTCGTTCGATATGTATTCTGGTTTAATACAACAACCAACCGAAAGAAATAAACTCAAAAGAATATTGACACACTTTTTTTTACGTAGATCGAAAATCATAAAACTAAATTTAAATTGGATAGCGAGATGGGTTGATTTTAAATTAATTGTAAATGAAAACTTAAACTTTATCTTAAATATAACTTTAATAAAAAAGAACATAAAGCCAAAACGTAAAACATAAAGAAAAGTATAGAAATAGAAATAATAAAGTCTAGAAAAAAAATCAAGAAAGAAAAAAAAGTATATAAAAATAAGCATAGAAACATGTTATATTTGACTAGACATATTCTGGAAAAAAAAAATTACATCGAAACGTAAAGCAACTTGAATATATACCGACACGTGCAATAAAATAAGCATGTAAGAAAATAGTTACGGCGCGTTGTGGCAATGTCAAACGCAAAGTGACTCGAATTTGTACCGTCTAATGAAAACGTATTATATTTTACTCTACTCGTTTCCAAACAAAATTTACGTCAAAACGTAAATAAAAATAAGCACGAAAGTGTATTATATTTGACCCAACTCATGTTCCAAAAAATTACGTTAAAATCTAGACTAAATGAAAACATACATAATTATACGGATGAGAACATATTATATTTGACCCAACTCATTTCCGTGAAAAAATTACGTCTAAACGCAAAATAACGCAAATCAATTTTAATTTATACCAACGCGTAAATAAAAATAAACACGTAAAGCTTGATTACAAAGTTCTTGTAAAGTTAAAGGGTTATAAGTGTTAACGCTGAAAGTTAAGAGGTAAAAGAGTACAAAACTATAAATAAAAAACAAAAGATAAAATAAATCACAAAGTATAAAAGAATACAAAACTATAAAAAAAACCTCAAAAAGATAAAGCAGGTGTTTGGCACTGTGTATCAAACTTTATAAAAAAAGAGAAGGCAAATAGCCACCTGTCATTTAGGTGGCAACCACTGTTCATGCAACTTCACACTTTTTTTTTATAAAGGACAAAGCCCGGCAAACTAAAAACAGAACAAAGAAATTACACCATTAGGGGGGCATACCCCCGTATCATCACACAAAACAGGCTTTGGGGACAAAAATAGGAAATCATACAACCAACTCTAGGTAAACAAAAAAACCTAGACCTACCATTAGAAATTTTTCTGAATCCCCACCTAGGTCCACACCCATCTATACAAGCCAACCACCACTGGTAGTGAGGCCACCCATCTTTAGTGATACAAACTCCCCAAACACAAATGGGCTTCGGCCACTCCCAACCCAAAAAGTAAAACCCCATATTGTTTAGGTATTCCAAAACATGCAATAAGTTACAAAAATACAAGCACCCAAACATGATACATATATGTCGAACCCCCTTAGTGTCATTCCAGCTCGCAACAAAGAACTCTAAGAAGCTGCTCAGCAACTCTGAAGAACCATACATGTTGGTAGGGGTGTGCACGGTTCGGTTCGGTTTGGTTTTGAGCCGAAACCGTAACCGCTATAATCGGTTTTTACATTTCTATAACCGATCGGTTTCGGTTATTTCGATTCGGCTTTTTTCGGTTATTTTTCGGTTTCAGTTCGGTTTCGGTTAAATAACCGTTTTTTTTTCTTTCTTTACTAGGTGTGCAGTGTGCTATCATATGCAAGATTGTGTAGTAATAAATACTTGATTTCGAATTTAACTAGTTTTTACCATCTCTATTTCTAACTCAACATGCCTAGAGGGCATGATATCCTTAATCGGTTTTTACATGCCTAGAAGCCAAGCTACCACCGCCTTCCGCCGAACTTTTAGGCTTAAAGCTTAATTTAGATTGTTTTAAATCTACTTTCTTATAAAGTGGTGACTTGGGGCATACTCTCAACAAATGATTACGCATGGGACTCTTGCTCCACTTTTTGCTCATCAACACGATTGACTGGTTCATTTGATGTTTCGTTTTCCACATCTATAACTGGTGGCGCGCTATCCGGTTCTTCCATCTACATTTACACAAATTTATAAAACAATCACCCTTTATTGGTATTTAAATCTTTAAATATTTTCCATCAACATTTTCTCAACTTTCTAAGCTACTGTTATAATAAAACATATTTATCCATCACTCAACTGTTTGTCTCATCAGATCAGTTATTGAACAATAATGTTAAGAAATATGAAAATAATGCAAGATTAGGTATATTATTACTCATGTGTAAACACTAAATTGCTGCACCACACTCAAAGAAAGCATTAACAAGACAACAATATGTGATATACTCAACTATTAGAGCACCATTTCTTCTCGACTATTTTAGTACCAAAGTCAAAGCATCAAGTCCACATAACAAAATAAAATACAAGAAATTACTCACGGAGAAGCAGCGTTGATCGATCTAAGAACAGCAGAAGTGTCGTCGCCGCCGTCTGAGCGGGAGAGAAACGCCGTCGTCGTCTGAGCGGGAGTGAGGAATGAATCGTTTGTCGTCTGAGCGGGAGACTTCAAGGTGTATCAAGTACGTAACCTTGTTCCAGCCTTTCCACGGTTACAAAAACTTTTGAAATTCATTTGATTATTAGGATTAACTAGTAATAAGACCCGCGCGCGTTGCGGCGCGAGTACATCGCAAACGTCGAACGGATTAGTCCAAGCGTTATGTGATGTGTTAATCATATAATAATGTGCGTTTCGAAGTATCCGACTGAACTCAATGTAACCTATAGATGTGTTGTAATTCGATTAAAATGTAAAGCAAATCGAGTTTATAGTGTACAATCATAACGTATTATATGCGACTCGACTAACTCCAATTTATACCATCAAGTCAAAACGTATTATATGTGAACCGATTCATATGTAGGAAACATACAAAATAAAGGCCGAAAGCGTATACCAAATTTACGTCAAAATGTAAAAAGAAAAGTTTAAAATGTTGAGGGGTCGGTATAAAGCATATGTGAAAAAAACGTAAATTACCAAAGTATAGGTAAAAAATGCAAGTAACAAAAGTAGAGACTAAATAAAAGGAAAATTCTATATGCAAAAAATATGAATTACAAAACTATAAGCTAATAGTGGAAATTTTGGAAGTCAAAGAGGAGTGGTTTCACCGACTTTGTACTTTAAGTAATATAGAAATTAGTAAAAAGCTAAGGGCTAAAAATACCAATTGTTAAAGTAGAAGAATAGTAAAGCTAGATAATGGACTAAAATTGATTACTCTAAAAGTGGAGGGGTCGTAGCAAAGCTTAGGGGCTTGAAATGAAATATTGAAAAAGTTTAGGGGAGTAGCAAAGCTGAGTGGCTTGAAACGCAAAATAAAAAAACTTTAGGGGGTGTAAGGCAATGCCGGTGGGTCACCCCACCGACATAGCCTTTTAAGTTATAGTAGAATGTGTTTTTATTAAGAGAAAAATGCCCGGATAGTCCCTGTGGTTTCGTCTTTTTTCACCTATAGTCCCCAACTTTCTAAAATTACCTGAATAGTCCCCAAGTTTTCAATTTTCGTTCCCGAATAGTCCCTGGCGTGGATGGAGGTTAATTTTTTCAGTTAAGTTGGGGACTATAGGTGAAAAAAGGCGAAACCACAGGGACTATCCGGGCATTTTTATCTTGTATTAATGTTCTGTATTGGGTTGGGCCTACTAGTATGTGTTAAAGGCTGACATATTAACAACTAGTATGGATTAAACTGTTAAAGGATTAAGGCTAACAGATTAACAACTTAAACATAAAACATATGTACTAGGCCTTGTAACCTATCGGTTCGGTTCGGTTTTTTTCGGTTATTGGAAATGGATATCCAAAAACCGAACCGAAATTTTCGGTTATTAAAAATTCGAAAACCGAACCGTCGGTTTTTACTTCGGTTCGGTTTTTTCGGTTCGGTCTTGTCGGTTTTTTCGGTTACGGTTTGGTTATTTCGGTTTTCTGCTCACCCTTACATGTTGGGCTTATTAGAGGCCATGTAAATCCACCAGTGTGCCTTTAGCTTGAAATACACCCACTGAGTCTTCATCCGAACCAAATAGCCAAAGACAGCATCAAACACGTGGTCCATGGGTTTCCTCCTTTTGTAATAAATCTGATCTAAACTGATAATAGGCGGCCCAAGCTTCACTTTTTTGAAAAAACACAACACCACCCTAGATTGGGCCTTCGAGCCGTAGACAGCCACAAGACAAACCCATTGATACATTTTCCCGTGCAACAGCCCCACTACCGTATCATGTAACCAAGGGACTTCAGCTAGCCAATTCCACCCATTGCAATACAACTGGTCCAGCCAGCTCTTAGCCTCTTTCATAAGAGAAAAACGACAACCAAGATCCAGAAACATCAGAGTTATGATCTTAACCCAACCCAGAGTAACCAAAATACCCCCACAACAACACAGAGTCTTGAAACAACACCTGTCCCAACCCATAGTCCAGCCCAACCACACATGACAATTAACAACACAACACAGGTTTCTAGGCCCTAAATGGGTTACCAACATAGGGGTAGGGATCCAAAAGGGGCTACACCGAAAAGACGATCCCCCTAGCTGGTCCATCCTTATAACTCCTAGGTATAAGTCGATCCCCGACACAAAACACAGCCATAATCTCCTTATATGACCCCTACAAAACCACCTAAAGTTCATAAAAGGAAGGAAGACTGAAAAGTTTCCTAGAGACCAATGGAACAGAGAGAAACAAGCCACCAAATAGCTACCAGAAGATCTACAAGGGTTGACTACCCACTCCCCCCTTATATCTCCAACCCAACCCAAATAATGCCCTCCCCAAAAAGACCAGCATAAACAGACAAACCCAGCCCATCCGACATCCCACCCAAAAGCATCAACCATTAACACAAAGGCCCAACCCAATACCACCCAGACACAAAAAAAAAAAAATGAAAACTTTATCTACCGTGAGGGTATCGACAGCTAAGGATTTAGATATTTGTGTGTAAAAATTCTCATCCCCATAAAAGGCATCTCTCATTAAGACCAAAAACATCTCTTTAACAAGCCACACTGCCCACCAACTCCATACCTCAGAAAAACAGGGTCATTTAACCGGTCTGTAAAGGTGGGACGAATTGAGCCATGAGTCTTTAGGGATCCCCCAAACACGAGCAGCTTGCATTGTAGCTGCATTCTTAGCCACCTTAATGCCCAAAAGCCTAAGCCTGACAGATTCCTTGATAAGCAAAAACACCTCTTCAACGGGTCTTTCCCGAGGTTAATGAGCTCTCAAGTTCATCTCCTGCCAAATATAATACACGGTTGCACCCAGGACAAGCCGGTTTACAATACGTCAATACTCCAAATAGATTTAGTACCAGGCAAGGAACACATATAGTCAATAACATGTGGCCAACTCCACCGAGCACTATACAGCTTTGTCAAACTCAACAGCTTTTGCCAAATAGCTTTGGAGTACGGGCATTCAAAGAACAAATGGGAGTGGGAATCCGGGGTAACTTTACAGAATAGGCACCTTAATTCCGAATCATTCGCCCAGCTACCAATAATGTCATGAGTTTAGAGCTTGTTTTTTTAAGTCCATCCATAAGATGAATGCATGTCTCAGAATGTTTTGACTGAACCATACGAGTTTATACCAGGGGACCTCCATACAAACCTCCCTAATATCCTTCCAAACATCACTCACGGTGAAATGGATCAGATCTCCAGATGAGGATTTCCACATAACCTTATCAATCAAGTTCGGATGAAGAGGGACAGCAGGTTGTAGGTACAAGGAAGGGAACCAGGTACACCAATCCTCCTGCCATTTCCACACACCATTATCAACGATATCCGCCACCTTACAGTGCCTTGTCAACTCCCCTTCATGCATGTTTCTATAAGAAAGGACGTTGTCACACCCCGATATTTCCACGTATTACCGGTGGGCCCGGTGGGGAGTATCGTGACGTAGTTGATATCATCATAGTCAATTTAACACGGTTAATGCACAACGGAAGTCTAAAGATAATAATATATCAAACCGATTGAAAGTAATATCAATTATTACAAAACGGTTGTAAAAGGGTCCACAGACGGATCTAAGATAACAGAGACGTTGTTCAACAGATTTCTAAACATCTAAGCTCTCAAGACTCTTTATTTGATGTTAGGAGTAGCCAGCCCATTTCGCTTAGTACCTGCACTTAACCTTTTTGGAAAATACGTCAGTTTTCACTGGTAAATACAATTAACCGACTCATTTTGAAAATGTTTAAGAAAATTGATTTAAATGCACAAGGCACAAATAATCTTTTACAACTTGGGATAATTATTTAAAAATAATCTTGTAAAAGAATTATATGTTTGTTATACGTTCAGTAGCCCGGGTTGAATACCGGGTTAAAGATTAATAAACACACCACATAATATAACCCACGACGAGTTATTCTCGAACAAGTAGGTATATCATTTTACATACGCACCGGCAGGTGTATGCCTACACCCCGTGCTTAAGTCGTGGCCATTTCAATGAATGAGCCGAGGATATCCAGGACATGGTCATTAACCCCCCAAAGGCTTAAAACAAACAAACAGATCAAACGGGTTATCTCCATGATTTAACCTTCATATGATTAAAAATTCAATACCCGACCAAACGGTATTTTATATACCGTACCCCATGCCCGTATAAGGGAAAATAAGTTAAAAGTATTTACCTGGGCAAAAATATAAATTTATTCCCAGCCATAAATCAATCAAGCAAGTACAGGTAGCTTTTGCTGGTCCCCTAAATCTGGAATGAAGGTTGTAATAACCTATTAGACTTCTAACGGGTCTTACTTAAGTTTAAACTTAGACCGGTTAGTTTTAAAGAAAGTGTAAGACCCGTTCTTATAAATCAAGGTTTAACGTATATTTTGCGAAAATAATCATGTAATTAATGATTACATATACATCGGAAATATGGGTTTGTTAAAAACTTTTACAATTTAAGTGATATACATAATGTGATCTAATTCGCCGTTTAGAATAACGACAAAACAACGTTGCAGAAGCTTTGTTTAACGTGTGTTCGGTTCTTGCTCGATGCTTGATCTTCATCCGGGACTCTCGACATTCACCTGTGATCAAAACCAACTTAAAGGTCAGTTTTGATAATTAAATAACTAATACAACGGGGAAATTAGGAAAATCCAACATGGATATCTTAATCCCAAAACAAAGACTCATTTCTGACCTCCATCGTAACTTACGGTGGCACCGTAAGTTACGGTGGCCTCTGTGTTTACAATTCTCCTACCGTACAACAGTAGGCACCCACCGTAACCAAATCATGTCCACCATAACTTACGGTGGCACCGTAAGTTACGGTGGCCCCTGCATCATTCCTTTCCTTTTTGCCGTTTTTGACACGAAAACTTTCGTATCTTTCAATCCGCTTGTCCGTTTAACCTACCGTTTCTTCCTACGTGTTTGTAATTTGATTCTCCATCATATGGAGTTAAAATCTAACATTTGATTTAGACTTTTAAGTCTTCGGCTTATTACCCTTTTTACCAAATTTTGACCCGTTCGACTTTTATCAAACAAACAAGTTTGTTTGATCCTTATTTCTCATAAACCTATTAAATTCAATGATGTCGAACATATTTGGTTCCAATTACAGATTCATATACCTTCTTAAACCAATTTTCACTCGTATGCTTATTTTGACCCGTTAAGGGTATTTAAGCACATTTTAAGCACCAATTGCTTTCATTCGTTTCTAAATACATATGCCCACATTTCTTATCAAATGATCTCCCACCACAACTATATTTGTGGTGGATTCAATGTGGTGATTTATATATTCCAAATGTTACCATTCAAATCGTTATTTTACGGCAAAGACTCTTTATAGAGTCATTTGACCAATATTTTACATCTTTCGCTTTTTATACTTATTCTAAGTATTGACTTGATTATAAAACTCGTTTTCAAGTGACTTCTAAGGGTTGTTTGCTTAATTTTACTTACAAGGGCGTTTTGGTCACTTTTAACCCTTCTTTTACGACGAAGGGCTTGCTTAAGCCAAGCACGCCCAAAAATCTCATTTTTAACCAAATCTTGTTTTCAAAACACTCTGTCTATAATTTAAATCCTTCGGTTTACCTTTTAAGGTAACCGAATGTCCCTTTTTACTTTGCCTAACTCTCATAGATCTCCAAGTTCTAAATGAGGAGTTGATCTATTATACATACCTGGCCCAGATCAACTTATTAACCCGGTTTTAATACCTTGCTTTATATTCGCTAATTAAGAACGATGTGAATATCCATTGGATATCTATTCCTGTAAACATATAACTCGACAAAAGAATCATTAGTCTATATAGTCATAAGGTGTTGTCTATACCTTTTGACCCGTTTGACTGAATTGACCGTTTATCTTTGCGATATGATATTTATTATCATCTCCTCTACATGACTCGTTCCGTTTAACACCGTACGGTCATTTTAACTTATAAACCGTTTATTACTTTCGACATAATATGACCGAATTATCGATTTACTTCTTTTTAACCAGTATTACGGTTTCTTTCATCTTTGATTATCTTGTTCCGTTCGACTACACGACGGAGCATCATATTTCAATTGTTTAGATATCTCATTCGTAATTTATATGATGAGAAAATATTCCACAATTTAAGACTAGTGTAAGCTATACTTACCTTGCATCCCGAATACGCTTTTCTTTTATGCTTGACTCGTTCGACCCGCTTTCTCCCCAAGCTTCACCTAGCTTGTTAAGCGCCAACTATCATTCATTATTCACAAGGTTGTTAGATTAGTCACTCCAAATCATGACTTTCACACCTTATGATTCTTTGACTATTTTTCTCTTTAAACTCAATAATAAATCATGGGTTTAATCCTTGTGTCAAGACGCACTTCTAATCAATTATGAACTCTTAACAAAATCCCTATTTTGTTCAAGTAGTCATTCATACGAGTTAGTATGGCGTTTATAAACACCAATACTACATTAATTTCATCAAATCAACTAAACCCATTTCATAGCAATTATGATCTTGTGCACAAATTCATGGTTTAATCGAACACCTTCTATTTGTTATCATGCATGTTGATTCTAAGCATAGTTATATCATCAAAATCATCATAACATCAAAACCCACTTATCTAAGTGTGGTAATTTACCAAATTCATCAATCTATAGCATGTTATGTATGATTTTCACTTAGGGTTTCGTTCCTAAGCAAGTATACATCACTAATCTAGCCATAGCTTCTATAATCCATGCCTAATTCGCGATTAGGATGATTATCAACTTTTTTACAACTTCATGAATGTTAGAAATTCGACATACCTTAGGATCCCCTTGACTTGGTGATCACGAATATGTGCTTGAATTTCGATTTGGGTTTGATTTGCCCTTTCAAATTTCTTGATTTGTGCTTGTTAGGGTTTTGAGCTCAAGATGTTCTTGGCTCTGTGGATATATCGACCAGAACACACACTTTAAGTGTGTGTTTTGGTGTTTAACTTTTGTTTTAATAAAACAACTTTCCCACTTGGCAATATTGGTCCCCTCATGTTTCCTTTTGATCAAATGAAGCTATAACTCACCATTAGTCACTTAATCACATGCTACTAACTAGGTTAATTATTCCTTGTTGCTTTAGCGGTTCGGGAAGTCATAACCAGTTATGTTTTTAAGTCCCGTTAATTCAGACTTCTTATAAACCTTATTTGCTTAAAAACATTTATTAACGTTTTATTAAATATTAGGTTTATTTATTTAAATCCTAATATTTACCGGGTTACTTTCACCACTAACGGTATTTTACCCGCGCTTTTGTATTAACGGGGTTTAATTACCAAACCAGTTTTCGGGGTGTTACAAGTCTACCCCCCTTAAAGAGGTTTCGTCCTCGAAACCCTTTTCTTACATAATTCATTGAGTTTAACTCAATGCATCTGTTCCGAGAATCTTTAAAACATTACTTATACTTTAACCAATTATTAGTATTACCAGAGAAGTATGGTAATATTTTTTGGTTAATAATCATCTTAGTATTATATACGGCATAAGGTAACTTGAAATAACGTAATCTCGTTATTTCCACTAGTTTAATTAACTTAGCGATATCCATCACTTTCGTATACTATCGAATTCTTTATGAATCCGTTACTTTGACCCGTTTAAAGGTCTTTAGTGAGATCTTTCACTTTTAGCAACAAATTCTTTTATTTTCAAATTTATTTATTCGGTTCAATTATACCGAATCTACCACTTGCAAGCAAACCAAATTTCCTGATTTGAATTGCTGACCTTAACCGGTCTCACTAACTAGACTTATTAGTCCAGTTACTTTTACCGCTCGCCTGGTTATAACGTGATTCTACCTCACATTGCATTTCTTAACCGTGATCGTGTCACATTATGTTTAATTCATATCAACCTTTCATTTTCGAAAACATCACTTTTTCGAATATATCGTCTTGCGCCTATTAGTGTCAAGACTTGTATCCTTCATGCTTACTATTTAAATTCCTATCAGAATTTCTATTTGTAAAAACATTATTTCTTACTAAAACCGAAGTTTTAGTTTAGGATGTTCTCTTTATCTTTTGTCAATTATCCGTACCAGGATATTGACAGTCCATAATTTATTCTTTTACAGTCTTAGTTTCATGCGGGGATTCTCTACTGGTTCCCTTGCTTGTCTAAGTAACCCTCAGATTCTTTCACTTAGCCTCGTAGGCTATTTCTTTAGGCTTTTGCCTCTTTAGGGCGTTGCCTTTATGTCCCTTTTACCTTTTATTCATGACCCGTGGGTCAGTTTGGTCCCGTAGACCTTTACACTGTTTATAACCCGAAGGTTATAATGATCCCGTAGTTCGTCCCTTTTATGTTTGAAAATTTATTTATTTTCACATCAAAAGTTCGTTCACTCCGACTGTGATTCGTGTCTGCAATCATTTCATATTCAATTCCGACCCATTACATGGGTTCATTAATATCTCGTGCTTTCCTTTATTCGGTTTGCGCCCATATTTGTATTCAATCTCGTCCCATTACCGGGCTCATTATCCTTTCCAATGTTACGTTTTATCTAACCCGTTTAACTTGTTCGTGTGAAAATTCGTCACTTATGAATGTCAAACTTCAATATTTGTTCGACCCGTTCAACTTTAGAATAGTTGGACATGATTTATCAAAACTTCTATTTACTTTATCTTGTCGTCTTTTGGTCATGACTCAAAATTCAAGTCTTTTTAACTTTCCATCCGAGTTCCCGTTTCTCAGTCTACGCATGTTTTTAAACCCTTACCCACCACCCGGGTGTTACCGAAGTCGTTATTATTGCAACCCTTACGGTATGCATTATGACTTCGTTTCGCTTTTATATTCCTACTTTGTTCTCAAGTTTGGCGTTTTACAAAATCGACCCGTTTAGAGACATATTCGCACTTTCCGAGTTCGAGTGTAAGTACACTCCCTCCCAATGCATATCTTGATCATTCTACGTGTTTATATTCTTCGGGTTCGAGTGAAAGTACACCCCCTCCCAATACGTACCTTAATTATTTTACATGTTTCTTTGTCCCTTCCTTCGGGCTTATCATCCTAATGTAATACGCTTCCATCACCCGGCTGTGCGTTTACATTATTATCAAATATTTTGCTCATTTAATTTATTTGGGTACTTTTTAAGTTAGTCCCATTCACTCCACCCTTACTACATCGGATGTAAATGTGTCCGCTATAAGAAACTCATGGTATCATATGCCACTACTTACTTGGCCAGAGTAAGCGATTAACACATGACATACATGACCTTTTTATAGTTTTCACATCACGCCCTATGCAAGTAACGCCTCTATTTAGTTTTCTTGGAAATGATATCCTGGATATGTATTTCTATTCAGGTTTTTCCAAGTTTCTAAGTCACCTATGCAACAATCATTCTCTACTTGTTTATTGCATTTTACTATTTATGCAATAATTTAAAACGTGCACCTGATAATGCTTGCTCTAACAGGCTCCCCTTGCCATTAACTATTCGCAATCGTTGCGCGATTTAGGTCCTTGGTGATCGTGCTCTAATTGTCATACTTTGGACCGTTCCTCTGTCAAATCAATGTCTTGTTAGACTCCCACTATCTTTGGATGCGAGTGTCCTTCAACTAAAACATTTACAAGAGTTAATAATATCAATTTCAATAATCGCCCGTATTATAATACAAGGCTTTTTCTATTATATGCGTCAACGCGCGTATTTTCGTCAACTATATTAATCATTTTAAATTAGGGTAACGTGTATTACACGATAACCCTATGTGTTGTTCACAACACTTTAATCATACTAGACTATTATCATACTTGTAGTTACCGGATTTGCGATCAAGCCTTGAACCGAACACCAATCTTTATTAAGAGCATAAGGTTTAAGTCCAAGCATAGTTTTCCCACCATACTTGAATCTCTTAAACCAAGGCTCTGATACCAACTTGTAAGACCCGTTCTTATAAATCAAGGTTTAACGTATATTTTGCGAAAATAATCATGTAATTAATGATTACATATACATCGGAAATACGGGTTTGTTAAAAACTTTTACAATTTAAGTGATATACATAATGTGATCTAATTCGCCGTTTAGAATAACGACAAAGCAACGTTGCGGAAGCTTTGTTTAACGTGTGTTCGGTTCTTGCTCGATGCTTGATCTTCATCCGGGACTCTCGACATTCACCTGTGATCAAAACCAACTTAAAGGTCAGTTTTGATAATTAAATAACTAATACAACGGGGAAATTAGGAAAATCCAACATGGATATCTTAATCCCAAAACAAAGACTCATTTCTGACCTCCACCGTAACTTACGGTGGCACCGTAAGTTACGGTGGCCTCTGTGTTTACAATTCTCCTACCGTACAACAGTAGGCACCCACCGTAACCAAATCATGTCCACCGTAACTTACGGTGGCACCGTAAGTTACGGTGGCCCCTGCATCATTCCTTTCCTTTTTGCCGTTTTTGACACGAAAACTTTCGTATCTTTCAATCCGCTTGTCCGTTTAACCTACCGTTTCTTCCTACGTGTCTGTAATTTGATTCTCCATCATATGGAGTTAAAATCTAGCATTTGATTTAACAAAATTTCAGACTTTTAAGTCTTCGGCTTATTACCCTTTTTACCAAATTTTGACCCGTTCGACTTTTATCAAACAAACAAGTTTGTTTGATCCTTATTTCTCATAAACCTATTAAATTCAATGATGTCGAACATATTTGGTTCCAATTACAAATTCATATACCTTCTTAAACCTATTTTCACTCGTATGCTTATTTTGACCCGTTAAGGGTATTTAAGCACATTTTAAGCACCAATTGCTTTCATTCGTTTCTAAATACATATGCCCACATTTATTATCAAATGATCTCCCACCACAACTATATTTGTGGTGGATTCAATGTGGTGATTTATATATTCCAAATGTTACCCTTCAAATCGTTATTTTACGGCAAAGACTCTTTATAGAGTCATTTGACCAATATTTTACATCTTTTGCTTTTTATACTTATTCTAAGTATTGACTTGATTATAAAACTCGTTTTCAAGCGACTTCTAAGGGTTGTTTGCTTAATTTTACTTACAAGGCCGTTTTGGTCACTTTTAACCCTTCTTTTACGACGAAGGGCTTGCTTAAGCCAAGCACGCCCAAAAATCTCATTTTTAACCAAATCTTGTTTTCAAAACACTCTGTCTATAATTTAAATCCTTCGGTTTACCTTTTAAGGTAACCGAATGTCCCCTTTTACTTTGCCTAACTCTCATAGATCTCCAAGTTCTAAATGAGGAGTTGATGTATTATACATACCTGGCCCGGATCAACTTATTAACCCGGTTTTAATACCTTGCTTTATATTCGCTAATTAAGAACGATGCGAATATCCATTGGATATCTATTCCTGTAAACATATAACTCGACAAAAGAATCATTAGTCTATATAGTCAAAAGGTGTTGTCTATACCTTTTGACCCGTTTGACCGAATTGACCCGTTTGACCGAATTAACCATTATTACGGTTTCTTTCATCTTTGATTATCTTGTTCCGTTCGACTACACGACGGAGCATCATATTTCAATTGTTTAGATATCTCATTCGTAATTTATATGATGAGAAAATATTCCACAATTTAAGGTTAGTGTAAGCTATACTTACCTTGCATCCCGAATACGCTTTTCTTTTATGCTTGACTCGTTCGACCCGCTTTCTCCCCAAGCTTCACCTAGCTTGTTAAGCGCCAACTATCATTCATTATTCACAAGGTTGTTAGATTAGTCACTCCAAATCATGACTTTCACACCTTATGATTCTTTGACTATTTTTCTCTTTAAACTCAATAATAAATCATGGGTTTAATCCTTGTGTCAAGACGCACTTCTAATCAATTATGAACTCTTAACAAAATCCCTATTTTGTTCAAGTAGTCATTCATACGAGTTAGTATGGCATTTATAAACACCAATACTACATTAATTTCATCAAATCAACTAAACTCATTTCATAGCAATTATGATCTTGTGCACAAATTCATGGTTTAATCGAACACCTTCTATTTGTTATCATGCATGTTGATTCTAAGCATAGTTATATCATCAAAATCATCATAACATCAAAACCCACTTATCTAAGTGTGTTAATTTACCAAATTCATCAATCTATAGCATGTTATGTATGATTTTCACTTAGGGTTTCGTTCCTAAGCAAGTATACATCACTAATCTAGCCATAGCTTCTATAATCCATGCCTAATTCGCGATTAGGATGATTATCAACTTTTTTACAACTTCATGAATGTTAGAAATTCGACATACCTTAGGATCCCCTTGACTTGGTGATCACGAATATGTGCTTGAATTTCGATTTGGGTTTGATTTGCCCTTTCAAATTTCTTGATTTGTGCTTGTTAGGGTTTTGAGCTCAAGATGTTCTTGGCTCTGTGGATATATCGACCAGAACACACACTTTAAGTGTGTGTTTTGGTATTTAACTTTTGTTTTAATAAAACAACTTTCCCACTTGGCAATATTGGTCCCGCATGTTTCCTTTTGATCAAATGAAGCTATAACTCACCATTAGTCACTTAATCACATGCTACTAACTAGGTTAATTATTCCTTGTTGCTTTAGCGGGTCCGGGAAGTCATAATCCGTTATGTTTTTAAGTCCCGTTAATTCAGACTTCTTATAAACCTTATTTGCTTAAAAACATTAATTAACGTTTTATTAAATATTAGGTTTATTTATTTAAATCCTAATATTTACCGGGTTACTTTCACCACTAACGGTATTTTACCCGCTCTTTTGTATTAACGGGGTTTAATTACCAAACCCGTTTTCGGGGTGTTACAGAAAGGCATACGGTTCAAAACGCAAGATTAAGCGAATACCGGATTAGAATGTGATTTGACCCAACAAGTATGAAGACTTGTTTATTATGGGTAAACTAAACACATTGTGGATTTTGAAACAAAAATGATAAGGTTTGACCCGTTTCGGTCAATTTATGCAAACTAGTTACATAAACCGTACCGAATGCGATAAATGCATAACGGGTAACCAAATGAGTGATGAACAGGTTTCCATAGTTAGTATGCTCAAAATGTGCTATGATATCAGTAGGATACCTTCCATTATGCCCAAAACGAATTTAAAATCAATTTAAGCCCCGCATGGGTATTTTGGTCATTTTAAAGATTATAAAAGAGGTTAAATATTAATATGAGGTTCTGGTCTTAAATGATTAGTAAAAATATTTATTTTTGCAAGTCATATCAGTAAGGTATTGCATATATGTGAAATTTATCATTTATAACCAAACTATGCACTGTAGGGGCATTTTGGTAATTTCTCATAAGCTTTTAAGGTCAAATTTGGAAATCTGAGCTCAAAACTTTTACTTACTGTTAAAGTATAAAAATTTACTTATAATATCAGTAGATAATAAGTCTTATGCGTCAAAAATAGTTTTAACCCATACTATGTGTTTAAAAAGCGTAAAAAGTCAGTTTTTAGGTTATATAAAGAAATCTGAGTTTTTGATCAGTTTATAAAGTTCAAAATATTTTATTTATCATATAAAATCAGTAGCAAAAAGTTTGATATCAAAATGTTATGTAAAACTCATTTTATTAGCAAAACGGGTATAACCGTCAATTACCGAATCAAAGCAAGAACCCCATGTTATGATCAGTTTAAAATTTAATAAAAATCTTCAAAAATCCCAAAATATTATATTACATAAGTGGGTAAAAAGTTTGATGTCAAAATTTGGGTTTAAATAAGCTTTATGCTAAAAATGCCGTTTAATTAATAAAAAGCTTTCAAATTACGATATTGAGCATAACTCCTAATTTAGACCTCAAACTGATGTCAAATTTTTAGGACATGTTTATAAATAATAAAGGTTTTTTTCCTCTCACATTTTAAAAAATCTCGTTATAATATAAAAAAAGGGCATAATGGTCAACATTTAAGCAATTAACGGGAACATGCAAATGAATCGGATAAATAAGGAACCATGTAGTATAACCTCAGAGGGTTTTACTAACTTATAATATGGTCCTAAAGGAACCTTAAGGCATATCTAAAATAAGCTAAATCGGGTCAGAACTGAAAGTCAAAGCAAAAGTCTTCTTTTGCGACTTTCGGTTCCGAACCGGGCCTAAACTCATAATTGTCGGGCCGAACATGCTTAGACATGTTCTTACATTATTTACCAAGTTACTTTAGTGTTAAAACATGTTCCATAACTTCTACATTATCAGATATGGATTTATTTGTAAAAATAGCTTTCTGTTGACTTTTTAATATTAAGTTTGACCGACAATTGACCAAGTTAGAGTGATAATCAGGGGGTGCCCTTTTAAGGGTTTATTACCCACATAATTAGCAACTCATAGCCCCTTTCAATTCGAATAATGGCTGGACCATTAGTGATTAATCACTAAGTCAAAGCTTAATTACGACGGCTTTGACTTTTGGTCATTAGACTAATAAAACTTGAACTAGGAAGTCTAAGAATGCTTACAAAGGCTCTTAGGACGAATTAGGAACTTGAGAAAACTTGCTTGAAGTCCAGAGAGCTCCAGAGAGTGAGTTTGAATAATTTTGTGAATGAACAAATGAATTAGCAAACCAACAAGTTCTTATATAGCCAAATAAATTTCACAAGATCACTCCACACAAGTCTACAATTGATCCCTGATGATTCCAGGTGTCCCCTATGCATGTAGTATTTTTGGCTCAGACCTTGGAATCAAAAACAAGCTTTCTAAGGCGGTGGAACAGGCCAAACCCGCAGCTGTCAACATCTGACTGTTACTGGCACTTTCACACGGCCCGCGTAAGACATAGGGAAGTCTTACGCGGCCCGTCAACCTTCAAAACCGGGAAAAATGTTTTAAACTTTGCACTTTCAGTCCCTGGTCCATTTTAACTTTGTTTTACTTTCATTTATTGCATTTTGGACCCCCATGGTTAACTTTTAAGGACCTTGGGTCATAAACTAACTCCGTTAAGCTCCCGGTTAGTCGTACGATCACCCGAAAAGTCTTGTTTACTCCGAAACTCCACAAATTTAATATCTAATACTCTTGTGAGTGAAATATTAAATTATTTACAATGTTTTTGGGTTCGTTAAAGGTCACTCAGAGGTAACTTTAACATGTTAACACTTTTAACCCCTATGTTTCGTAAGATCCTTATTTTTAACACAAACGACTTCCAATGTTCGATAAATTATTCATTAAATAATACGAACGTCGTGTGAGGTCAATCAGAGGCACAAGAATGGCATGTTGACACTTTGGATCCCTTTATTCACATATTTACATTGTTTGACAAATTCAGTCCCTCTAGATCATTCCAGTACACGTTTAAAGTCCATGACACGTGTCTTTATTATATTGGTCATGATTTTTATGAGGTGTTACAGATGTTGCTTAAGGGCCCATTATTATGCCAGTTATCAAACCATGCCGAAGTAGTCTTGCCATCACCAATAACATGGACTATATGGGCACAAAGGACAACCCTACATTCCATGATCTTTCTCCAGCTCCAACACACATCTCCCTTGTTTTCAAGCTCCCAGAAGTTGTTATTCAGAAGGCGATACGTGTACACCCACTTGACCCAAAAAAATTCCTTTCTAGTTACGAAATTCCGCACATGTTTGGATATGAGAGCAATATTCCAAGTCCGAATACATTTAAGGCCAAGGCCTCCATGACGCATGGGCACACACACATCCTTCCCCTTCACTTTAGCCCTACCACGTTTTAATTCTCCATGGCACTAGAGGAATCCACGCATGATTTTCTCAATTTCCTTAGACACCAAGACTGGGAGAATGAACACCGATGACCAAACGACTTGAATGGAATTCAAGACTGACGAAATGAGTTGTAATCTGCCCGTAAACGATAACGATTTATTTTTCCAATCATGAATTTTCCTCTTGACCATATCGATCAACGGGGTACAGTCCTTTTTCCGAAGGCAAGTAGATAAAAGCGGGACACCCAGATATCGCACAGGTAATTCACCCACCCTAAACTGAATATTATTTTCAATAGCCTCCTGAACAGTCGGGTCAACATTACCAAAAAACACTGTGCTTTTAAGGATACTTGGGACAAGGCCAGAGACAAGCTTGAATTCATCTAAAGCCTCCATAAGAGTATAGACAGAGCTAGTATCACCATGGCAGAAAAGAAGCAAATCATCAGCAAAACAGAGGTGCGTAAGACCAACATCCTTACACCACCAGTGGTATTGAAAGCTCTCATTTTGCTCAACCGGTCTGATGATCATTAGGGAAAACACTTCCATAACCACCGTGAACAGATAGGGGGACATTGGATCCCCCTGACGAAGGCTACGTCTACCTTGAAAGAACCCATGATGATTACCATTTACCGCTATGGAAAACGAGGAGGAAGTGACACAAGCCATAATCCAACCTATCATTTTAGGCGGGAAACCAAAGTGAACAAGACACGTCTTCAAGAGATCCCATTCCACTGTATCGTACGCCTTTTGGATATCAACCTTAAAGGCACATCTGGGTTTTCCCCTATTGTGATGATAGTTACGCATTAGCTCTTGAGATAGCAGGATATTGTCACTAATTTGCCTCTTAGGAATGAAAGCACATTGGTTGTCATCGATAATGTGCTTCAGCGAGTTTTTAATCCAGTTGGCAATGATTTTGCTAATACATTTATAGATCACATTACAGCAAGCAATAGGTCTATAATCAGTGACCTTTCATGGGGTCTTCGTTTTAGGGACGAGAGCGATAACAGTAGCATTGACTTCTTTAAGGAGCTTCCCAGTCCGAAAGAAACCTTTGATCGCTAGGCATACATCATTTCCCACCACACCCCAAGCAGACTTAAAAAATTTAGCAGAGAACCCATCAGGCCCAGGGGCTTTACAATCCTCTATACCAAACATAACAGTCTTAATTTCCTCCGAAGTAACGTCTTGGACCATATTACAAGCATCATTTTGGGGAATGCTCTCAGTGAACAGCGACGAGGGGTCCACAATATGGCTGGTGTTAGCCATCACACCAAGAATCGACTGGAAGTGGGTCACGAATTGATCAGCAACCTCTATACCCGAGTACATAACTCCATTCACATCTTCAATACAGTGGATCTGATTCCTGTTCTGATTAGACTTAACCATACGATGAAAGTACTTAGAATTATGGTCGCCTTCTTTAAGACACAACGCTTTCGCCTTCTGTTGAAGGAACAACTCCTCATCACGGACAACACTTTTATAGGCTTCAAGATAGCATGCTTCTTCGTCACGGAGGACCCGATTCCCCGAGTCTAGAATAATATCAGACTGGATACGCTCTAGCTCAACCTTGAGATTTTTAACATTGTCAAACAAGTTTCCTTGGCTGAAGTTGAACTTACAGATACTCTTTTTAACAGCCTTGAGTCTAGTGACTAGACATAACATAGTGCATCCAGTAACCGGTATGACCCAAGACTCAGTCACAATAGGAAGAAACTTCTCTTTATGCACCAAGTAATTTGGGAAACGGAAAGGTTTGGGTTTGGGGTTTAGTACTTTTGGTAAAGAAACAACAATAGGGGAATGATCCGATTTCAAAAAGGGCAAGAATTGGGCATGAGCCTGAGGGAACAAGGAGATAAAATTACGGTTAGCCAAGTTTGATATAGATATAATTTGTTTTGGATGACAATTAAACCCGAGTTTGATGGGTAAACTTGAAACCTTACATATTTTGGACGGGTAATTGGATATGACACCTGGTTTGTGATTAGTTTTTATTTTTCTACGGGTTTTGGATAAGTTTAGATTTGGTGATATAACCATTTACCCGATTAAATATATCTGTTTACCCGACTGTATAGCCGATATAATTTCTTTTATTTTTTTAATAGTATGTGTGTGTATATATTTATCTATGTATTTGAGTATTTTTTTATATACATTTTGGTATTTTATTTATATACATTCTAGTTTTTTGATATATTTTTCTAGTGATAATGCTAAACGCAATTGATTAGTAGCAACCTGATAGATAACCGGTGGATTTTGGGTCGGTATACACAACGGGCGACATTTTTAGATTAGTAGGTTTACCTGAAACCCGCGGATATACCCGATACCTGACGGGTAATTACAAGATAGATACCCGACGAGTTTGCGACAAGCTTATCTAATTACCTAAACCCGCTTCATTGTCATCCTTACTTGTTAACTTATTTTTGATGATGCTTATAGAGGAGGTGGCACTCCTTTCATGTACCTCGAAACCTAGGGGTGTTCAAAATTATCTGTATCCGAAAATCCGATACGAAATATTTGATATCCGAATCCAAAATATCCGAAAATTTGGATATCCGAATATCCCGAATTTTCGGATTCGGTTTCAGATTCGGATAGTGATTTTAAAATTTTCGGATATTTCGGATATACCCGAAATTTAAGATTTATTTTTTCGGATATCCGAAGTATCCGAAAATTTATATTAAAATATCCGAAACGATGTTTAAATACAAATGATAGAAATATCCTCCAACACAAAGTAACCAAATAAAGAAAATTGATCAAAATTTTGACACCTGAAAATATAAATTTACTATTAGTGATTGCTATTGAATAAGTAACAATTCAACAATTGAACTTTTGAATTGTAAAAAAATATTCAGAAACTTTATGGAAAAAATAATATACAATCCATCTACGTATGAACAATGTGATCCCATCATCGACCAATATTTTTTTGTGTTCTCACTGTGCCCACATGGTAACCAATCGTAAAGTCTTTAATGCACATACTTTGACCATTTCTATCCACTTTTTCTAAATAAAAAACCAAGTCAAAAGTTCCCTTTTTTATAATACACTTAGGTTGGAGGGTATCGTTAATCACTCTAGGGTGATTGAGTGAAATCTTACCCAATAATATTATGTCATGTAAACTCCTCATTCCACTCCCTATTTTGCACTCAATCAAGGGGTATGGTTAATCACTCTAGGGTGTTTGAGTAGGTTAAAAAATAAAAAAAATGTGATTGGTTGAAAGGGATTGGGACCCACCATTAAACCTCCTCCCTCCTCTTCCCGCATAGGTGAATATACACCGAAAACATTCAAAATTTCGGTGACTCAAACAAGTGGGGGTGGTCACCGATCGGTGACTCCCACTCAATCACCCACTCACCGAACTCTATACCCTCCACCCTTACCCTTTTTTTATAACTGGTATCTTGACAAATAAAAATGACATTTAAGAGAGCTTGGTGTGTAAGGATTAAGGAAGTCTTCCACCTCATATGAAAAGTTACAAAAGAACATCAGATCCACCAAAAAAAAATATTGGACAAGATTCAATTAGAACTAAATTGAATAAAAAACTCGAAAAGGATCGATCACAAGCTTGGCAAGAAATGATAATGAAGAACCAAGGACCGATTTAAAGATCAATTTTGTTAAGGGCATTTTTTTGAAAAACATCGTTCAACTTTTGCAGTTCTTCATTATTGAATTTCCTTGCGGGAACATTGCCTCCACCTCTAGGTACAACAAGATCTTAACGGGATAGTCATGGGCGAAGCCCGATTTTTCGTTCAAGCTCCGCCATTGAGTACAGTCGTCTCGATTTAGAGAGGAAACAAAGAAGAAAAATAACATACAAAAGCGAGATGCGGGACCAAAGGTTGCGAAAGAAGCAAGAGCTCTACTCTATTGTTTTGGGACCGTAGAGCGACAGAGCTTTGAACATAACAAGATAAAGACATTGAACCCATATATAGTTCTTACTTTGAAACTTAAAATAAGATTGGCAACTCTAAGTTAAGTTAAACTAGAGTTGTAACTCTATTATTGGCAACTAAAAAGTAACAATAATTGTTTTGTTGGGAAGAAAATAAAATGTAGAACTGTAGAGGTGCAAACGAGCCGAGCGGCTCGCGAGCTACTCGAGATCGGCTCGAGAAAAAGCTCGAAACGAGCCGAGCCTTATTGAGCCCGAGCCGAGCTTAAGCCTCAAAACAAAGCTTGTTTGTTTATCGAGCCCGAGCCTCACATGTGAAGCTTGTTAGGCTCGTCGAGCCTTATCGAGCCTTAGTGTAGACGAGCCGAGTCGAGCCGAGCTTATTTAAACTTGTTTACAAGCCGGCATCGAACCTAAAAATAAGCTTATTTAGTAAACGAGCCCGAGCTTCACTTATCGAGCTCGCAAGCCTAAAAAGTCTATTATTTATATTATTTTTATTTAATATACTAATTAATAGATAATAAACGAGCCGAGCCCGAGCCGAGCTCGAGCTTGATAAAATACAAACGAGCCGAGCTCAAGCCCGAACTCTCACAAGTTAATCGATATCGAGCTCGAGCCTGGCCGAGCTCGGTTCGGCTGATTTGCACCCTATGTAGAAGATACCCCCCTCTTCTTATCAACAAAACAACATGCACTCATTGAGTCATTGAAGCTTCACTTTTATTATTTAACTAGGTTATTCCCCGGGTAGATACCCGGGTAGGAAAATTTAAATTACAATCAAAAGCAACAATAATATACGGGTTCAATAGTCATCAACACATCCTTAAATCTTTTTTATGAATATGTGTGTTGAGAAATGATATGTTTTTTATTTTTTGAAAAAAAATACATTTAAACATAAACCCTGAAATAAAAGAAACGTTCCGTTACTTATGTAGATAATGTCTACACATGATTGGGCTTACTATAGATAAAACTTTTGATTTAAGCCTATCAACGACACTTGCAATAAGTGGATCATCATGTTCTGGCAGTTTTAGGGTGTTTTGAACCAACGGAAGAATAGCACCTCCTCCACATAGTTCCTGGAGAACAACAGAATATAAATAATCAGTGTTAAACATATTGAAAAAAATGTTTATTATGCTCAGAAAATATTTTTTATTTAAATGATTTAGGTCAATCCTTTGACCCATTCGACTCGTTTCCTTATAAGTTGTTATTTGACCTTATTTTCAGCGAGGCGCTCCCGGAATAACATGTGTCTTCTATAGAAGCCCAGCCCATTACTTAGCAGCCTATGAACACAACAACATGATCACAGCAGCCCATGAATACCACAAACCTGCTTCAAGCCCAATTCAAACGCAATTATTTCAGACTTTATCATGGGCGCATCAAGTCTCTAATTAACATTAACATCTATCTACACAAAAGAAATAAATAACTTAGATAACAATTTGAATTGTTATATTTTCAACACCCAATCACACAAATCTCACCAGAGATGAATAGAAAAGGATATCAAAGGAAAACTTACCGGAAACACCGAGATCATAGCCGAAAATAGAACCACCGATAGCCGCAACGACGGTAGCAAAAATGAAATACCAAGTGTACTTATACTGGTACTACTCCGCCGTGAGTATCCACAACCCTAATCACAACCATCAACGATCACTACTTCAAAGATCACAAATTAACACTTGACATATCAAATATAACAACATACAGAAATCAACCCATCTATATATGTATCGAAAACTCCAAATCATCACTTAAATTGCAAAAAAAAAGGAAGAAGAAAGTCACATGAAAGATAAGGGTACCAATAGTGACTTGCGCATAAGAGAGATCTTTTCCAATAAACTTGAAAATATGTGGTATTACAAAACAACATTGTGTCATCACAAACAGCTAAAAGTAACAAATTTTTGTTATAAAGTAAGATCTAATGTACATTGAAAATATTCAAATAAAAAAGCTATGAATTTTTTATCCTTAACACGCTAAACAGAACTCAGCTTATAGTTGGGATTCTTAGAGATACAAAAATAAGTCAAAATGGTTGTTACCTGGTGGCCTTTTAGCCCCTTATCGAACGTGATAAATTCATTATTAAAATGAAGAAAAAACGGAAACAAAAAGGTTTTAGAACAATGCTTTCAATCAAGAACATCAGGATATAGAACATTAAGAAGTTGCAATTATTATAGAGAGTAGTTATGCCTTGTATGGCTTACCAAGGGAGGAAAATTTGGAAGATTCTCTGTGAAGATAATAAATTTTGATGCTTAGCTGCAACATAATTCTTATTTTTGGCTAGAAACAGATCCAGTTAAATAATTCACCTGCAACGAAAGATAGTATATCAAGTGGGTGTAGATTTGATAGTGTTGTTTAGTGGTAATCCGTGATTGTAAATTAAGGAAATAATTAAAAAAAACTTGCATACAATTAACTTAGGAAGCTAATTAATGCCATGTATTAATCTATTATAATAACTGGTAAACGAAGGTCTTTAAAAATAAAGTTATAAATTATAATACTATAATAACTGGTTTTAAATTTAATAAATTAGATAAAGTTATAAATTATAATAATAAAATAACTGGTTATTAAAAATAAACTTGAATAAATGTAATAAATGCAATAAATTAGGTAACGCTTTACTAACAATAAACTTAAATAAATTAGGTAACGATTTGACTTTTAAATTATAATACTAAAATGTAATAGATTAGGTAACGATTTATTAAAAATAAACTTGAATAAATGTAATAAATTAGGTAATGACTTACTAACAATACACTTAAATAAATTAGGTAACGATTTGACTTTTAATAATATGTTAAACTGGGAAAAAATTATTCAAACTTAACTGGATTAAATTACATCGAATTTTAAAACGTAAATTTCAAACATTAAAACGACTACCTTGGTAACCTCGTTGAAAACCTCCTCCCACAATTTCGTCTTCCTGAAGAAGATCTTAGTGTTTACAGCCAGCCATATGAATAGAAGAGTCGCCATATATATCATCCGAATAACTTTCTTGATGACCACCGGCTGCGAGATATTTGAAGGAACCGCAAGCACTTTCTGCACCGAACACGTTGAACCTGAGATCACGCTACACCATCGATCACCCTAGGCCACACTTCCTTTACCAACCTGTACTCTAACCGAAGATGATCAAAAGTTTATGGTAGCTTTTCACAGCCTGCACAACTTAACAACTATTATGTAGTTAAACTTGTCAAAATGGGATTTTTGAAATCAAATAAATACAAAATGCGAACGATCCTTGGATAATTATATTGAAAATCCACATAAATAACAATATAGATGGGAAAAACACTTACAACGACATCGGGCGTACACCTTCCCAGTCACATACCAACATTCTTCCTGGTCATTCTAATACACTTTGTATTTCATCCGTAAACATTAAATATATAGTATGCTTTGAGAAAAGTTCTCTGACAGCCTTAAGGTAACACTTGAAAGAATTATAACCTGAAAAAAAACAAAAAGTCAACAAAATCAAAAAACAATACATTACTAATAATTATCAGTTTTTTTTCTTGATCCTTTATTTATTATTAACCTAAGTTTATTTCATACCCAATAACATCAACAATAAACAACAAAAAGTCTCAACAATGGTAGCCCTATCCATTTGAATAATAAATAAAGGATCAAGAAAAAAAACAGATCGTTGTATAAGATTGAATATATAAAAAGTAAATCGGAACGGAATCAAACATTGAAAGTAAATTCGTAAAACACAAAATTTTTCAAATACAATCTAGTCATACATATTAACAGTCAACAAAATCAAAAAACAATACATTACTAATAAGCAACAATATTGATAATCAATAAAGAATATATGAAACGGAAACAAAAGATCAAGAACATGGTTTGCGTTTCCGGTTTAAACAAAAACAAAAGATCAAGAAAAACAACAAATCCTTTTATAATATTGATAATCAATAAAGTATATATGAAACGGAAACAAAATCATTGTAAATACATTACTTAAACAACATAGAGAAGAATCAGATTACCGATGAAGATTTCTGAACAGCAATGGATGAACTGGATGAAGAAGAAAGGGTTTCTTGGTTTGTGTGTAGGAGAAAGAGAAAGATCTGATATTTTGTGTGAATATTACGAACCAAATCTATATATATATGGATCCGTTTTTTTGCATATCGGGTCGTAACCAAGGTTATCGGATCCCGCGTTACCCGAATTAATAAGGAGGAATTTTTTGGAGCCAAAACCACTTTCAAGAAGCCCTGTGGTGATGCCACATCATCTCTCAAGCCCTAAAAACATGACACATCAGCCCTTATTTATCATGTTTATATATATATATATATAGATTCAATGTACATCCCAACATATATAAAATTCCACTCATCATACCATTCCCAAGGAACTCTCTCGTATACTCTCCCATCACCTCCCCATTAAACAAACAAACAACAAACATCTTGTTGCCAAGAAAGAGGAAGCTCAAGCACTCAATCTTTTCCCCTTTTCATCCCTTCAATAAGTTGTAGCCTTTTTTATATCTCTTATTTCCAGTTGCATCAAAGGATAAAAAGCTCAAATCTTGCAGTTTAGTTTCTTGAAAACCCCCACAAATTGTTGTCTCCCTAATTTGCTATACAAATTGTTGGTGAAGCGATGAAACGAAAACCGAAGTTATCTTGACAATCTGAACTGGGTTTGCTTCAGATCCATGAACTCTAGCTTCTATGTGTGAAATCTTGGAAAAAGGTTTTAAATTTCTTGTGGGTTTTCTGTGATCTTTGATGGGTTTGTTTCTTTTGGTGTTTCTAGATTGATTTGTAGTTTGTAGAGTTTGTTCTTGATGTTTGTCTGTGAAATTAGGATTTAGGGTTTTGATTTTGTTTCTTGATTGAAGAATCTTGTATTCTGTAGATAGATGTTAAAAAAAAAGTAACGATTTTTAGGATAGAAATCAGATCCGATACTTCACCACACCAGATCTGTTGACCTTTTTTGATGGGTCAGCTGTAGACTAATGTTTAAATATGTATCGATGAATCGTGTTCTTTAGATCACCTGCACACCGCCATTTTTAATCCTTGATCTTCCTTAAAATAAAAAGATTTCGAAATTAATGGGTTTGATTGAAGAGATGACACCGGCCGCTTCGATTTCGATTAGTTTAGCTAGTCCCATATCGAAAATCGCGCTATTAACGGGCGCAACGAGCTTGCTATCTGATCATGTTCCCATGTTTCTCGATGGGTCAAATAATGATCTTAATATGATTCAAGAAATTGGAACCAACGGGTTGGTTAATGTTAATGATGATATTATCATTCAAGAAAACATCCCAAAAGAAATTATGTCTATTGGGCATGAATCAAATTCGATTACGGTTGCAATCACCGATATAGACGAGGGTCAGATAGTTGCGGAAGTAATAAGTTTGGGGAAAGAAACAATCGAGAGTGCGATCGGGCATACTTTAACAGCATCGGTAGTGGTGGTTGCTGATAAGACTCAAAGTAAAACCGTAAGGAGTGTTTTTGAGTTAGAATATGTGCCACTTTATGGGTCTCATTCGGTTTGTGGTAGAAGACCGGAAATGGAAGATGCTGTTGCAAGTGTTCCTGCATTTATGAAAATTCCTTTGAAAATGTTGGTTGGCGATCGTGTAATTAATGGGATTAATTCAAATTTGAATGATTTGACTGCTCATTTCTTTGGAGTATATGATGGTCATGGAGGCTGCCAGGTATGTTTTCCCCCTTTTCATTTTATTACAAAGTAGCAGTTTTTTTATAATTTTTAATTCATTTAGATGTCTTATGTCGTTTTCTACGTATATAAACACACCATTTAATTGTTATCCTTGATTTGGAATTGTTGAATTAGACACTTGTTTCTTTGCAGCTCAAACTTCAGCTCTATATATAGGTGACAATTTTGACCCGTTTAAGTATAAATTGGTTGATTTGGATTATCGTTTATTTTTAACAAATCAAATTAGGTTAGCCTAAAGGATTTACTAAAACGAGATGGTCTACCAGGTTGGGCATCATCAGAACTTTATTCATATGCATAAAAATCTTACAAAATAACTTCTTAAAAAAGTTAGCCTATTATGTAATAAAGAGTAATGTACACGGATGGCCCCTGTGGTTTACCAAAATTTTGGATTTGGTCCCTATCTTTCCAAAAGTACACTAATGGTCTGCGTGGTTTGCAGTTTATAACGAATTTAGTCCCCAACTTTTTCCAAAAGTACATGGAATCATGGATGGTTTTTGTGGTTTGCACTTTGTAACGCATATTGCTAAAACCTTTAGATTTGTTGGTTGGGGACTAAATGCGTTACAAATTACAAACCACAGGGACCATCCGTGTACTTTTGGAAAGCTAAGCTAGGGACCAAATTCAAAATTTTGGTAAACCACAGGACCATCCGTATATATTACTGTATTTATAAGAAGTGATACATCTTTATTTGTGGCCGGTCCACACTAAACCCTGCAGTCCTGCACTATAGTTTTTAAAATCTTTCTATATCACACATTCACACCTATGTAACATTTAGGCTTTATATTATGCCAAATATCTAAACCGGATCATATTTCTTTTTGCAGGTGGCCAATTACTGTCGTGACCGTCTTCATATTGCTTTAGAGGAGGAAATCAAAGTTATGAAACAAGAACTGATCAAAGGAACCACAAATGAGACGGTACAAGTTCAATGGGAGAAAACATTCATAAATTGCTTTAAAAAAGTCGATGATGAAGTTGGAGGTAAAACAAGCGGAATCATTGACGGGTCAAATGCAATCGCTGAACCCGTAGCTCCAGAAACTGTAGGATCCACTGCTGTGGTGGCATTGATCTGTGCATCACATGTTATAGTTGCAAATTGTGGTGATTCAAGAGCCGTACTTTATCGTGGGAAAGAAGCCATTCCTTTGTCAAGTGATCATAAAGTAAAAACATAAAAAACCTTCTTGTTTTTGTCGTCATATGATGTATGAACGTTTTGTTTATTATATAACTCACCATTAATTTTTTTTTTCTTATAATTAGCCGAACCGTGAAGATGAGTATGCAAGGATTGAGGCGGCAGGTGGCAGGGTCATAGAATGGAATGGGCCTCGAGTTTGTGGTGTCCTTGCAATGTCAAGGTCTATTGGTAAGTTTATTTTAGAGTTAATTGCATAAAAAAGTTTAATTTAGATTGAAAAAAAGTTTAGGTTACCAACCATCTTTTTTTCTAAAATAAAAAACTTATATTTTTAGAATTTATTTTTAAAGAAAACCTCTAAGATTTATAAAAAAATGTAAAATGTCATTTTTGTCCGTGAAGTTTGGCCACTTTTGCGACTTTCATCCAAAGGTTTGTTTTACACATCTGGGTCCTCGTGGTTTCAAAATCTTGTCATTTTTGTCCCTGCCTCCTTGGGGTTTGGCAATTTATTGCGACTTTTGTCCCTCAAGGTTTGGCTATCAGGGACGAAAATGACAAGATTTTGAAACCACGAGGACCCGGACGCGTAAAAATAAACCTTTAGATGAAAGTCGCAAAAGTGGCCAAACCTTAGAGACGAAAATTGCATTTTACTTTGAATAATTATTAAAAACTCACAAAACTTTCAAAACGATTTCTTGAATTTTATGCTCGTCGTGTTTGGTGCAACCATATTTGGTGACCTGCTAAATTATTAAATGTATTGAAGCTGGTTAACTTTTTTATGCAGTTTACTTTTTTTAATTTGTAGTGAAGTGTGAATCATGTTTTTTATACATTGGGTTAATTTCTTGAATTGATGTATTTTTTTCTCTCAGGTGACGGGTATTTAAAGCCTTCGATAATACCTGATCCAGAAGTCACATTTACACCCCGAGCTAGAGACGACGAGTGTCTTATTTTAGCTAGTGATGGTTTATGGGACGTGATGTCAAATCAGGAAGCGTGTGAAGTTGCTAAGAAACGCCTTTTAATTTGGCACAAAAAGAACGGTGGATCGGCCATTGAGAGGGAGGTCGGTGGGCCGGATCTAGCGGCACAAGCAGCAGCTGATTATCTTACAATGTTGGCTCTTCAAAAAGGAAGCAAAGATAATGTTTCTGTGATTGTGGTGGACCTCAAATCCCAAAGGAAGTTTAAAGCTAAACCTTGATAGTGTTATGTTCACCCATCGTTTGATCATGATATAGTTTTTGTACAATCTAAAAAAAAGAGAAAAAAACTTATGTGTATTTCTTTGTTTACATAACTGCCCCATTTCTTTAAATAAGACTGGATTTATAAGGGTTTTTAATGATGTAAATCACTTGACTTTATTGTGTCTATTGATTAATTTGGGTTGTATATTTTTAACGAATTAATTTAACAGGGGTGGGTGCATGGATTGTTTTGGATTTGAATTCAAGTAAACCAATATTGAAGTTTTCAGTTTTACATGGGTATGGTTCGTTCTAAAAGAAAACGATATGATTTTTTTCGTGTTTCTGAGTTTAATGGAAAGGAAAGAAAAGAAAGTTGCGATTTTACTGTTATACCCTTTGATCTAAAACATGTTAACCTTACCTAAACACAATTCAACATAAATTATAAATTATAAGTTTTGTTGGAGAACATACCCCAAGAAAAAAAAAAATAGCCACTGCAGGACAGACGCTGCACAGCGAAACAAAAAGCCTCTAAAACATACAAACCAAAGGCCCTACCCATCGAACCCACTCCGGCCAGCTACCTACACAGACTTTAGACCTGCTTCTTGTACAATTATACGAAAGCGAAATAACCTCCTCACTTCGCAAAGCGTTTTAAACCCCTAAAGATTCTGTTGTCCCTTTCCTTCCAAAGGGCCATGCCCAGAGACCTCTGTTGTTGTTCGCCACCAAGGTCATCTGCCCGCTTTCCTCAACCAAGTCTTCCAGCGTAGACAAGCCTGTGAGGTCCCACAGCGACACACATTTGCACACAACTTTGGCTAATGTGCAATCAAGAAACACATGCGACACCGATTCCATGACCCCCGGGCAATCACAGCAATGCCCAAAGACATTAGACAATCCTCTGGCACACAGATTTGCTGCACCCACAGGTATCATCCTATTCTGCATCAGCCTCCATATAAAGCAATTCACTTTGATTGGGACCCACTTAATCCACTCCGCCACCTTTTTACCACCCATCAGCAAAGGAAAACAAGGAAATCATTTCTTCTAGATCCGAATATCTTCGAGATCATGACTAGACAGCCTCTTTTTCTTCCGGTTCCATGCCCATGAAGTCGCCAACAAACCCCACTCTCTCCCTCCTCAATGAGACAAGCTTTTTTGGACCCCAAAGAAATCTCCTTCTCAACCTTTCCAAATCATCAAGGATAGACTTTCACTAGAGTAAGCCTCCCACAGAATGAAAGATTGTTGGCTTTCCATGAGCTCAACCCATTACCCACCCTATCTAAAATGGGCACCCAATTCTTTTTCCGACCCATATTGCCCCCCACTGGAAGCCCAGGGAACCGTGGCAGCCTCGCAACCCAAGATCCCTTCCATATGCCCAACCTCTAAATCCCCCAACACCTTGCTTTTAGAGAAGTTCACCCTTAAACCTGAAGCAAGATGAAAACACCTCAGAATCCTAGCCAGATTCATCATATTTTCTCAATGCCATTCACCAACGAACATTGCGTCATCCGCGTAGAAATCAAAGGGCCTTGGTTAGGCAATTGAATCCCTTTAAAGACCTTATTTTCCACTATTAAAGTTGGCATACAAAACTATCTAACCTAAACATAATAAAACAAGAGTGAATTAAAAGTCAACCCATGACTGTTAGCTCGATGCATGAGTAGCCAAATCCGTTTTCACTATATCGTTTATATTCGCTTAACTTAGTCATGTGCTTCACACATGAATAATATGTAAGAATGGTAAAAGGTTTGAATGATATTATTTCAATAACGCATTACATGATATATAGAACGAATGCAAATCCTAGATACCTAATGGCCCGAGGGTTCATAATATAAACCTAATAATAATAGATTCCAACATAATAATGGGGTATAATTGCCTTTTTCCCAGTTATTACTAAGCTTCTATTAATCCACTACTAAAATTAAGAGCTTGAATTTACCATTTCTTAAATGGATTTCCAAAATATAAATTATTCCCAGCTAACAATTCATGAACAACTGCATGTGGATGTGGCTTTCTTGAACATATAAATGAGTTTGTCATACCTACAACACACTCCAAAAAACAATACATTCAGGATGGGTCACTTTTGACCCGTTTACTTATGAACAGGTTAATTCAGGTTACACGTAAGAAAAAAAAATGAGTCAAGAGGGGTAGAAAAGTGCCAAATGTGTATTTCTAATGCAATAAACCTCGTAAATTGATTAAATGTCATTATGTACCCATGATAATGTCTAAATAGGAATATCTTCCCTCCATCCCAAAGTAAATGCAAAAAATTCCTTTCAAAATAATAACAATTTCCTTTTGGTAAAATTCATATCCAAGATACCATTTTTCCAACCAGTAAATCATAAGTATATTCACCACATTGATTTTAGGCTTTTAGCCCACAAGTTCTCTTATTCTCATTATTGAGGGTATAGTAGATATTAGGTATGTACACCTAGTCTGATATACCATTATTTCGGGACGAAGGGAGTAATTTTTACATGAGGACTATGATAAAGTGAAGTATGATAAATAATACAACCCGTTGATTTAAAAAAAGGTTGAATGAAGCGATGCTGTCTAACGAGCACCTAGCGATGTTGTTGTTAGACTTAGTTTTTCTGCAAATTATTACATTAAACTTGACCCGTTTAACTAAATCAAGCTGCTTTGGTAACCACAGTCACCTAAAATATACACATATCAAATTGGCGGTTAAGCATGTTGCTGCGAAACAATCAATCATGTACAAGAAAAGAACCGTACCCATAAATGTGAAATAACACCATAACCACTAAATGAAACAACAATTTAGAAAGGAAAGAAAGAAACAAAATCATTAAGAAAGCAAGATCCATAACCATATAGTAAAAGACCCAATAAATAAATAAGTCATAAATGTACGAAGTTACCAAACAAGAAAAACTTCAACTAGATATATGTATCCTAAACTCGCTTAGTTACCAGAACCCATCATATCTCGTAGTACACCCAACCGTATCTGAGGAGGACAACTAAATAGCGTCCTTGCTTTTGCTTGGTTGGCCGCCAAGTAATTGAAAGCCCTCGTTATTTCATGCGATTCCAAACCCATCAGCTCCAGTTCATTATAGATTTCCTCACCTGTGTACTCGCGATGATAAGCTCTTTCTAGTATTTTATTGCGCTCCTGAAGAATTTTATTGCCTTCTAAAATAGCATTAGCCACACTGCCAACACTATTCATAATCATAGAAGCTAAATCTTCATCTTGTTGTTCAATTTTTCTTTTTCTACTCTTACATTTCTTTGCGCTTGAAGATTGCTCACTCATGCGGATAAGGTCATGGCATTTACCGCCGTTTGAAGGACCGTGTAACATCTTTTTTCGTACATATCGTCGTTGTAAAATTTCATCTCTAGCAGGTAAATTAGCACGCTTTTTGGTTGACAGTCTACGTAGTGCAACGAAAGCCACCAATAAGCAAATCAAGTTAACTGCCAGCAATTGTCTGGCTCGCACAACTTCAATTATCTTGCGTATCTGATTATCCATTGCAACTTTACTTGCTATTAAAAAAAATATTAGAAAATTGTTAATTCTTGTTCTATGAAATTATGGTAGGATCCACAAATCGACATATTGGCATGATGATGAACCTACATTTCACAGCTTGCTATCACATTCTTGTTAATTACTAATTCACCCTAGTCTTTGATTGTTTTTAACCTTTACGCACGGGTCAATACAATACAAACAAAACCAATAAGCAACTAATTATAAGCATATCAGATTACTTAATTGTGAACTATAAAGTAGACAAATGAACAAACTATTAGCATATCGGATTATTTAAGTGGTTATGATCTAAGAAAGCTTAATCACATGATTAAAACTTTTGTTATAATATAGTACTTCGCGTGACAACATGTCGATAGTTAATGTTGAAGACTTATGATGTTGATACAATATGTTTTTCTGCTGTTAGTTTGTTAAATGGATTCAGACGAATGGACGATAAATCGTTAAAGTTGAAAAAGTCAATTACTGATTATTAACATCTTGAAATGTTTAGTTCAACGATTCAGTTGTGTTTTGAGAACATCAGTGCGGTTGTATAGAAACTGCTACAACAATATAATTAGCAATATAAGGTGGGTCAATATAATTAGCAATATAAGGTGGGTCAATATAATTAGCAGAACAAACATAAGAGAAATAAGGTTCAGTGAAATACCTCAAGAAATCAGGGCGGGTGGGTGCTGAATCAGACCTCTTGTCTCACTGGTAACTGACTGCGATTGATGATCGAAGGTGGATTGAATACAAGGCGGGGTTGTGGGAGATATACGCGCCAATTTTTTTGATTGAGGGTAAATTTGGAATTTTGACATGAACGTGATGCATATGTGTTCCTTTACCCCCAATTCTCTCCATTTTGGAAGGAAAGAGATAAACACTATAATAGTAAATCTTATCCTTTCTCTTCTTTCTTTTCTCCTCATACAAAAAGACTCTGACCGTTACTTTCTTCTTTCTTTTCAAATCCCTTCTCTTCTCTGGCTAAATACCTGGGTTTTAAAGAATTAGCCTAAACTAAAGTGATTAGCGGTGCTAACAAGTCGATAAGCTCGAGAAAAAGCTTGAAACGAGTCGAGCCTTATCGAGCCTGGCATGTGAAGCTCATCAGGCTCGTCGAGCCTTATCGAACCTAATGCAATATTAGTTTTTATTAATATTTAATAATATTACCCTTTATCTAAAGTTGTCTAGTAAACGAGCCCGAGTTTCAGATATCGAGCTAACTAGCTTAAACAAGTTTATTATTTATAATTTATAATTTTTTTAATATATGAATAATAGATAACAAACGAGTCGAGCCCGAGCTCTCGTAAGTTAATCGGGCTCGGCTCGGCTCATTTTCACCCCTATAATTGATAATCTATTTGAGTCTTAATGAATTTAGGTCTAGGTCATGAGGTTCAGTTTGGCATGGTTCAGTTTTGGAACAATGTATAACCTAAACCATAACTTTCGGTTTAGAAAAAACGAATCACCGGTTATTAGCTTGGGTGAGTTTTTCGGTTTGGTTCGTCAATTTATTCGGTTTTTTCACACCCTTATACCCCCTTAGTGCGTTTCAACCCATACTTAAGCGTACGCATCATTCATAGACTAAACAAGTTTTCCCACTTTTAGACTATAACATGATGCTTCAACGATTTACATGAAAAATCAGAAAAAATACAAACTATAACACGCCCCGCGCAGAAGGCTCAACACAAAACAATTTGTTTGTTTATTTTTGTTTTAGGTTCAGACGTTCAGTTATCAGCTCAACTGATCCAAATCATACCAATCTGTATCACTTATAGGTTATCGACAGCAAATTGTTATCAAGAAAAAGTAACATAGGATAACCAAGTACAATCATTCTATAGCTCCCTCCAATCATTGTAATTATATGGTTCCAAAAGACAACAAAACCATCCACTTAGTCAACCTCAAAATTTTCAAATCTGAATTACATGAAAGTGTTCATAAATATTCAATAATAAACTCAGAGAAACGTCCTGCTATCACCCAAACGATAAACTCATGCTCACCTTCGGCGCCTCATCCTGATTTCGGGGAATTTAAGAGGCGCAGGAAGTGTGGCCAATGTTATATTATGTTCTCTAACAAATTTGCAGCCCAGATATTCAAAATGAGGCCTCAATGCACCAGTAGACATTCTCAGATCTTTAGCAATATCTGAGAATTCTGTTTTG